>JAJGOT010000643.1:112500-413674 GCA_022457155.1 Cladopsammia gracilis
TTAGCAACTACTGTGATTTGCAGTCTGTCCATTTGAACAATTTATTTAATGATGCAATCACAAAGAGATCAAATTCAATGGCACAAGACCTGAATCACACAAAGACCTTTCCAACTTTCCAACTCAAACTTATGAAAGGCGTACCCGCGTGGACAGCTGAAACGCAAACTTTTGATGTTAAACGATTGGCCATTTAGGGCGGATGATGTCAGTAATTTGATGCATGTTCATGGCTTGTATTGCCTTGGCCCCAGACAAGTTAAAGAGGCTATAAAAAAGTATTATGTTTTAGACATGAACATTGATCATTTTAAGACTTTTAGAACGATTGTATGTTTAGAGCAGTTTTCAATTGAGTGTGAAAAGTAATTACACAATTGCTTTGGTTTTGCATTGCTACGCTTTGTGCGGATTGGCTAAAAAATCTCGCGCCACTTTCTCGACCAATCAGAAGTAAAACCAAAACCAATCGTGACTTGCTCGCACGCGTTTTCCCGCACTTGGCGCCGCCGACATGTAATTGCTTCGAGCTCTGATTGGTTCATTGGATTGTTTACGACTGCTGTGATTGGTCAGAGTAATTTCTTTGGTTTGGGTTTTACCACACTCAATTGAAAACTGCTCTAAAATCTAATTAATTGTGATTAACAATGAATAAACGCATTTGTCAGCAGATACTAGAAATATCTTATTGATTTGATTTTAATCAGCAATAATGTAAACATTGTCAAAATTTTTTTCATTGAAGCATTTTGGTCATTATTGATATCATTAATGCAGTTGTAAACGTATTGTTTTTTTGGATCGACGTTAAATTCGACACTGAAAAACGTCGTCAAAATAATGCGACAAACAAATACTCTGTTCCAATAATAAATTGAATTGAATATTTCTGTCCAAAAACTGTGACATCAGGTTTCACAACTGATCAAGTGCAAAAAATGCGGCATGAAAAAAAAAAAACCTGGCGTGAAACAATACAGTTCATAGCGGGCAAGAGAAATGTTAAATTTGAATAAGACGAAAAATCTGAATCATCGTAGTGAGCTGGCTATCTATCTGTTCGTTTAATTTTTATTAAGGTTTTGTTCCTTATCCGGCTTGTTACTAGTAAACCCTATTGGTTATACCAGCATGATTGGTAATGACATTACTAGTGAACTTATCGATCATGACTTTTCAATGACAGCAATGACTAGCACATTCGATAAGTGTGTGCAATCGATGTAAAGCTATGAGCTAGGAACCAAGAGCTATTTTCTGTTTCGAACCCGACATCGTCCCGACATTGTCCGTCAATAAAGAAACAAAGGGCAAAGTGAAAAATGCAGCAAGGAAAACGTGGTTGTCAGGTGGAAATATTAGCGTCGCTTCGTGTTTAATCTTATGGGATTCTGGTTTAATCCAACATGAATGTGAAAAACTCCTGTACATCGTTCACAATCTAATCTCGACCTATGACGACATTTCATATGGCCGGGTTTTAGTTTCTCTGAACACCGAATTTTTCAGTTTCATTGTGCAACTGGAAAAGAAGCTTCTTGGTAAGTACTTTGTTTCGTGAAGTCTTTTTATCTTTAATTTACACGTTTATGTTATTAGACACGTCGTTCAAACTCACTGTAAGAATATTTTACAACTATTCACCGAAGTGGAGGTGGGTAGTGGTGGGTATTTACCGAGCCGCGAAGCAAGTATATACTGGAACAGTGAGATAATATAACGAAAATGGTTTTTAACTCATTTATTCCTGTCAAGGATTCCAATTTTCGTGCGCAAATTTTCGCGAGTTGCTGGGAGGTGAATAGCATTTGCTATTCCGAGTTTCAGTAGCCAATCAGAGCGCGCCAAAAATGCTATCCACTGTTTAAGTATATACTAAAGGTGGATATTTACCGAACCGTGAAGCGTTTCCATGGACCTCAGACCTCCGTTTAATAACATCCATCTGTAATTGTACTGTTCAGAACGATAAAAATCTACAAAAAGTGCCATATTTTCATGAACGTAACTATATTTTTAATTGGATCATGCAATCAGTTAAGGCTGATAGCTCAAATCTGTAAGTTAGGCGTGAGAAATTGCTCCATAGGCGCGAGTAGGCGTGAGATCGGAGTTTTGGATTCGCAGGCGTGAGACTCACGCCTAAGGCATGAGACTTGGCAGGTATACAAACAATTTGAAATACCGTTCTTTCTTTAGTTAACCGTACAAGCACGACTGAAAGCACTTTAAAATGTTTTATAACATAGTGTTCTCAAAGGACAAAATAAAAGGTACAACTGAGGCGTTTTGGGATGAATGCTGCGAATGGTGGCACAAATACACTCACACAGGGCTGAACTTAACACCTGTCAAAGTGTTAAACAGTGCAAAAGAGAATTCATGTTGCTTGCCATACGTTACTAAATTTAGCTCATTTTACAATAGACGATGCGCCTTTACATTTCTCCGTCTTTAAGTGGCGGGGTCGTTGGGTCGTTGCCATTAATGGCAACGCGCCCAATTCGGAAAATGCAAGTTTTTTTTTCCTGTGTCACTAGCCCGATTGGTTGAGATTGGTTACAAATACATGTAAGAGTTATTTTTGCAGAGTTCTTGCAAGGTTAAATAGTAAAATATTTATTACCTAAAAAAGGCATGGAAAGATGTCGTCGGAATATTCAAACCGTTCGTTTAACAGTTTTCAAGTGAAGGGGAGCCTATGATCGGCATCGAATTTTTTGCGGATGCCGATACTTAAGAAGCTTTCTATATAATTTTGTTTACGAAGTTGAAGTTTTCCCTTACCTGTTCATTCAGTTGTTAACGAGTGAAAGCACATTGAAAAGCTACGAAATCAACAGGAAGACGCTTGTAAGGAATTGAATATTACTAGCCGTTTTTAGCAATTTCATAATCATAATGTGTTGGTCATATGTCTTGGTTTTGAAGGCTCTCTGTTGATTATAGCTTTTTGTTTCATTTTCGTCGCACAAAGAACAGATCCCAAACACAGTAAAGCGTTGTTAACATTATTAATTCAGTGACATGGCTCTCTCTGAACTCAACGGCTTTCTTATGCGGGAAGATCGATCGCCTTGAAAATGATTCAATGGCGTTTTTAAATTTTATCTGCTTTCGGCACCTTGAGTTTAAAATATGTTTTAATTACAGAATTTGAAGCTTCTGTCTGTAAATATCGATACTGAATGTTTGGATTTCTTCGAATTGGGCCAAAGGAAACCCTTTGGTGAAGATCTATTAACGAAAATTACAGTGAAACTTTCCAAGTTGTTTTTGTTTTCGAGTAATCTACCAAAACTGAAATTCCGTGTTAAAGTCGTAACCGTCATTAAATGTTGCCGAGATTTGCTGCATATTTCAATCGGCCGGCAAGAAACCCCCAGATAAAAATGACGGGGGTGCTCGTCGTACCTTTTAGGGTCAAAATTTGTAGATTGGTACCGCTTAGGGTACGAAAATCTAAAATGATCACCGTTAATTATCGCGGTACCTTTTAGGGTATTGAGCCGAAAAAATATGACAGAATATGACACATGTTTTTTTTTAATTGGTAGCTCTTAGGGGTAAAAATTCTTTTGAGCCACACCCATCAAACGAGACTGTGGTTCCTTTTAGGGTGTTTTTGGAAATTTTTCGACGACCACCTTGTCATTTTCATATGTGAGTCCCCCACACACACCCCCTGGAGAAAGACGCCTTAAGGGCTCACGGACTGATTTCTCGCGCGTTGCTAAGGAAGTGAAAAATCATTTCCGGTGAATGACGCAGGCATTTCGGCAGCCAATCAGAAAAACCCCGCGAGAACCCACTAAAGCACAGATCTCTGGTCAGACAAATAGCGCATGCGTTGACAAAATGACTTCCGGTTCAACCTCGTTCCCAGTACCCTCGTTTCAGATTGCTTCCGGTTTGCAGAAAAATCCTAAATTCTTGGCGGTCTCTAACTTGATTCATTATTTTTCAATGTTACATTTATCTAACCTGGATATGGAATATAACTAAGTATGCGTTTATTCAAATCATTTTCAATACAATTTTTATGGACAAATCAATATTTAAATCTCTCTTAAAAAATCTATTTTTCAAATTAAAACGAAATCCATACTTACGATGATGGGAAAATGAATTAATACCATAACACCGTCAACGATTTTCCGATAAAATGCGACACATCAAACATTTTAGACTTTTTCGTTATTGGTCACGTGATCATGGCCGTGGCTCGATTACATCATTTTGGGGTTTAGGACTGAGTTGGAGACGACCGTATGTAAACGATTAAAATTAATAAAAATAAATAGCCATTACTGTCCCTAGCAACGGGCCCGAAAATATACGTCAGTGAGCCCTTAACGAAACGAAATGATAATGCCGATCCTTTTGCAGTGAAGTAACTCTCTTAGAGCATAAAAATGTAAAAGTATTGTAAGAAATAAAGCCCGAAAATACCTGCCGTGCAGTAAGCAATTTGATAAACACTTCGATAAACACTTCATTTTAATAATTTATGTTAATGAATCGGAGGATTATATAATTTATGTTCATGAATCGGAAGATTCTTAAAAGCGGATATCTGTAAATAACGAGAGTTCGCTATCAAAACTGAATTTTCAAAACTGAATTTTCTTTAAGAGAAACCCTTTAGTGACGTACCTATTTTTGAAAATTACAATCAAACTTTCCGAAAAGTTTTCGTTTTCGAGAAATCGATCAAAAAGTGAAATCCCATGGTTAAATTGCAGCCGCCATTTAAATACATTTTGCCGAGATTTGAAATGATCCTTATTGCGGTGAAGCAATCCTTTGAGAGCAGGGAAATGTTAAAACATCGGAAGAAAGCTCGAATATAACTTTGATAAAAATCTAAAAATGAGGAAACTTCTCAGGCATAATTATTGTCCCGGTACATCTAATGTTACAAGGAAAGCTCTATTAGAAGAACGCCGGATGTTAATGTACTGAAACATATAAACAATCTAGCTTGGGGTAAACGCGCAGGCAATTTTTCATGAATTTCCTTTAAAAATATTCAGACAGTCACATAAATTAAAGAATAGGTCATGCTGTTTGAAATGGTTCTGCCTCGTACAAAATGGCCACAAATTATCTAACTCTTCTAAGAAATGGTTTATATTGTAGCGAATAAGGAGCACGGATTAATTGTTCCCGGAATTATTTCGTACACGCGTTAGAGGCCGATTACATGAGCAATAGACCGGTATGGTTCGATTCCCCGAGATGGAAGACCACCCCGTAGTGTTGGCGATTTTTTTCTTGGTGGTTGAACGTTGTGTGTTTTTAGCCGTAATTTCGGATGGGCAAACGTAGAGAACTGGAATAAATGACATTTCCAGGGGACGACTAGCCTGAGTTCTACTCATTTAGCAGCCTTTCTAAAGTCCCAGTGTCACCCATTTGGTTTTGCGGTCGTTTGTTTTTGTTTTCAAATGACGAGCTCGCTCGTGATTGGCTCTTTTGGGAATTTTCGACTGCGTTAAATTCAATCGTCGAGGCATTGGGCGCGCAATGCATTTTGGGTGATACTGGGCCTTTAACTCGTGAACTCGAAGCGTTGAATAAGTTATAATAGACGGTGACAAATATGCAAATTTTCACTCCTTCGGTCCGTCGGGCAATCACTACACTGTAAACCGTTTTTTGGTAATTCCGCTGACCAGTGCATAAGGTCTTGAGCTCTGTAAACTTGAAATGGATTCTTCAAGACTTAGGAAAACGCTACAACACGGTAATTGTTGTTATTTCATGTGTGAAGGTTCGCTGCCATTTGTAAAGGTTCAAATAAACCGTGTGAATAAAAAACATATGGCGTGCACAAATGCGCATTGAGAACTGGGTGACGTAATGTTTGAAATTGGTTGGTCACCTAGACGTTGAAATAACAAGATCTCTGGACTCTCAAAATAGGGTTTTATTTTAAATACCATAATGTTCGCTCATTATGCACGATAAAGATTTTATGCGGACTACAATGCCAGGTGTCACTGTAATTCCAACTTTTCATCGCTTTGATCTCATACTGAGCCGATATCTCTAGCTATATGATATAACTGCGTTTCAAAAAAACTTAAAAAAATATTTTTCTCGGAATTGACTTTGGCTGGCCTCTGCTGTGGCGCATTCTTTGCATTTCTGCTTGCTTCGGTTATTTACAAAAGTTATTCACTCGCTGATGACAGGGATCAAAGCTTAACATTTACCATCATAATGTATTTATCACCACACATGACGCTTTCGACATTTCTGATCCTAGCAGTACGTAGGACGCATGTTGTACATGAACCTAGTATATGGCCTAGCTCGCCACGAGTCTCTCGTAGCTCAGTGGTTAGAACATCCGACCGGTGTGCGGAAGGTCAGAGGTTCCAAGCATGTCGGGGATTCAGTTGTTTGTCCCACGCTCGTGACATGATGAACATTACATCCGACCGGTGTACGGAATCATCCGACCGGTATACGGAATCATCCAACCGGTGTACGGAATCATCCAACCGGTGTGCGGAATCATCCGACCGGTGTACGGAATCATCCGACCGGTGTAAGGAATCTTCCGACCGGTGTACGGAATCATCCGACCGGTCTACGGAAGTATCCGACCAGTGTACGGAATCATCCGACCAGTGTGCGGAAGGTCATAGGTTCCATTCCTGTCGCGGACTCAGACTTTTTCTTTGTCCCACGCTATTGACATCATGAACATTACTTTTTCTTATTTCTTTACCAAACTTAACATTTACCATCATTCTTTATTTATCAGAATCTGAAATGTTTTGGTCGTGACCTTTGGGGCGTACAGCAGCTTTAGCCGTTTCTTTAAGCAAGCAATAAGTACAGCTTAACTTACTGGAGTTAATTAATAATAATTGGTGTTTAATCTGTCTTCTTTCTTTAATATTTATTGGAGGTGTCTTTTTGTGAAATTTACAGACAAATAGCGATTTTACATTTATTGAGCTTTCAAGAAATGTATAGGTTGTTGAGATTTTCTCGTAACGCGAGCGTGTAAATCCACGAAAACTAAAGATTGTCAAACCACCTATACTGATATCTTAGGATGGCTACTTTTACTTCTACGTTTAGCACGTTTTGACATTTCCCTTTGTCTACGTTGCCATGGAGAATCTGCTCACGTTAATTTAAATTGAAAATATAGAAAGAACAGATTCAACACCAAGCCGCAAATATTTAGTTTATTAAACGACAACGTAACAGAAAATAGAGTTAAAGTACTATAATTTCCTTTATGTTTTGTAGAAGACTGACATGGACGACGTAGAGAAAGTTGTACAAACCATCCTTATTGGCATAGTTGTTGCCAATTTCCTTAGAAACACCAGGCGCGTCGTTCAAGCCATCAAGTTGTGGGAAGAATGCTTAGGACTCTTCAACTGCAAAGTCCTGGAGAAAGAAAACAAATTCGTTATATCAGGTTGTATATCAACTTGTATTCAAATATTTAATGGGTACGTTTTTATCAATAACAACACAAGTGCGATAAATTGCGGCACAAAGCTTTTGGCCTTACTCCGCGAGCGTGGCGATAACGAAGGGGAAGCAACATGTTACGGATACCTAGGAACTGTGTTCTACTCTGTCGGTCAGTATGCCAAGGCTGAGGAATATCTCCTAAAAGCACTTGCCATGAACAAAGAAATTGGTCACAAAAACGGAGAAGCATCATCTTACGGAAACCTAGGAGCTGTGTTTACATCTGTCGGAGAATATGCCAAAGCGGAAGAGTATCACTTGAAAGCCCTTGCAATCAGTAAAGAAGTTGGTGACAGAGGCAGAGAAGCAACAAATTACGGAAACCTAGGAACTGTGTTTCGATCTGTCGGTGAATATGCCAAGGCTGAAGAGTATCAATTGAAAGCACTTGCGATCAGCAAAGAAATTGGTGACAAAAACGGAGAAGCAACATCTTACGGAAACCTAGGAACTGTGTTTCACTCTGTCGGTGAATATACCAAGGCTGAAGAGTATCAATTAAAAGCACTTGCGATCAGGAAAGAAATTGGTCACAAAAATGGAGAAGCATCATGTTACGGACAGCTAGGAACTGTGTTTCACTCTGTCGGTGACTATGCCAAGGCTGAAGAGAATCTATTGAGAGCACTTGCGATCACAAAAGAAATTGGTCACAAAAATGGAGAAGCATCATCTTACGGAAACCTAGGAACTGTGTTTCACTCTGTCGGTGAATATGCCAAGGCTGAAGAGTATCTATTGAAAGCACTTGCGATCAGTAAAGAAATTGGTGACAAAAATGGAGAAGCATCATCTTACGGAAACCTAGGAACTGTGTTTCACTCTGTCGGTGAATATGCCAAGGCTGAAGAGTATCTATTGAAAGCACTTGCGATCAGTAAAGAAATTGGTGACAAAAATGGAGAAGCATCATCTTACGGAAACCTAGGAACTGTGTTTCAATCTGTCGGTGAATATGTCAAGGCTGAAGAGTATCTGTTGAAAGCACTTGCGATCAGGAAAGAAATTGGTGACAAAAATGGAGAAGCAACAGATTACGGAAACCTAGGAACTGTGTTTCATTCTGTCGGTGAATATGCCAAGGCGGAAGAGTATCACTTGAAAGCACTTGCGATCAAGAAAGAAATTGGCGACAGAGACGGAGAAGCAAGATCTTACGGAAACCTAGGAACTTTGTTTCAATCTGTTGGTGAATATGCCAAGGCTGAAGAGTATCTATTGAAAGCACTTGCGATCAAGAAAGAAATTGGTGACAGAGAAGCAGTAGCATCATCTTACTTAAACCTAGGAAGGGTGTTTCGATCTGTTGGTGGCTATACCAGGGCTAAAGAATACAACGAAAAAGCTCTTCAAATTAGCAACCAGATCGGTAGCGTTGAATTGCAGTTTCAAAGTCACCTTAATCTTGCTTTGGATATTTTGTTCTTAGAAGGAAACCCATCTGAAGCTGTATCAAATCTCTTTGTATGCATTGTAAAAGTGCGAGGAAATGCACCGTTATTTAAGAGACAATGATAAGTACAAAATATCGTTTTTAGACGAGCATGTGTCTCCCCATCGGTTTCTCAGTGCATTGTTTTGTGCTGCTGGGAAACTTAACGAAGCTCTTTGCGCTGTAGAGCTAGGACGGGCTAGAGCCCTGGCCGACTTGATGTCAGTTCAATATTTAGTGGAAAAACAAATATTAGTCAGCCAGCATTCATGGGTTGGTATTGAGATCATGAGGAAAAATGGTAACTGTTCTTGTGTTTACATTTCCTATTACAATCAAACTGTATATTTTTGGATTCTTAAGACAAACAAAGGCGTTGTTTTGCGAAAAAAGGAACTAAGTGAATGTTTTAGTCACGTAGACATAATGACATCAGTGGATGACGTTTTTGGAAACGAAACTTTCAGGAAGCATCATGTTTTACTCCAAGAGCAATGTGAAGATCGATCGCTATTTCCATCAAGCCCCGTCCAGCTGACACAGGAATCGGCTCAAGAACACAGCCTCACAGCTTTCCGTCTTGTAGAAGAGGAGGAAAACGAATCTCAGTATCTTGAAGCGCCAACTCTTGCTCAGTGCTACGACATGATTGTTGCTCCTGTGGCTGACTTACTTGATGAACCAGAAATCATCATTGTTCCTGATCGTTGCTTGTACCAGATTCCTTTTGCAGCATTGAAGGATCCAAGTCAGAAGTATTTATCAGATAGTTTCAGGATCCGTATTGTTCCTTCCTTGACGACTCTTCAGTTAATTCAAGACAGTCCAGCGGACTATCACAGTGAAACTGGTGCACTGATAGTGGGGGAGCCGGCTATTTGCCAGGTGTATTACAAGGGAAAGCGTGAGAAATTACCCCCATTGCCTTGTGCAAGAAAGGAAGCAGAGATGATTGGACGACTGCTGGGAGCTCAACCTTTGTTGGGAGAGAATGCAACTAAGCAGGCGGTTCTGCAAGGCATACACTCAGTGAGTCTCATCCATTTCGCTGCTCATGGTGATGCCGAAAGAGGAGAAATTGCTCTTGCCCCTCGACTATCCACTAGTAGGATTCCATGCGAAAAGGACTACCTATTGACAATGACTGAAATTTCACAAGTGCGACTTACAGCCAAACTAGTAGTCCTAAGCTGCTGCCATAGTGCATGTGGACAGATAAGGTCTGAGGGAGTTGTAGGAATCGCTCGAGCATTTTTAGGTTCAGGTGCACGCTCAGTGTTGGTGGCACTGTGGGCCATACAAGACGAAGCAACACATGAATTTATGAGTCATTTCTACGAGCATCTTGTTCGTGGGGAAAGTGCCAGTGAATCTCTTCATCAAGCTATGAAGTCGATGAGAAGTAACGGCTTCTCTGACAGCAGCCAATGGGCTCCTTTTTTGCTGATTGGAGATAACGTGACATTTGATTTTCGAAAATAAAGGTAAGCTTAAATTGTGTTTTTATAGTATGGCGATAGTTTTTATGACCTATATTTTTCCCTAAGAAAAGGCAGGATTATGATTGTAGTATCCATCATAACATCAATTTAGCATTTATTACTATTACTGAAGGTTGGTTTTTAGTCCTGTTGTCAACTCATTTGCACACATCCCACAATGAGCAAGCAAGGTTGGACTAGCTATAGTGGTAAGAGTGTGTTCGTATTCGACAAATGCGTCTACGATAAATTAATTACTTCTCGATATCTTCTCACAATATGTATCTAGTTGAACGCGAGATTTCCACAATTTTATGAACATTTCAGAAGACGTTTTAAGGCCGCCCGAAGATTTCTGACTTGTTGGCGAAAAATAACCGATTGATGTTATTTATTTGTTTCTTTAGTTATTAGCAATATTTATATAGGGATGTTTAAGTCGAGACGTGTTGATTAGAACATTTTATCATTAAAACCCGAATTCTTTTTATTTTTTGTTTGTTATTTTTGTCATCATTACAATGTTTAGACTGGAAGGTTTGTTTGTGCATTACCCAGTGTTTCTAAGTAAGGGTTACGTTTCTAAGTAACTGTGGTAGTTGTCAGCAGGTTAGAAAACCACCAGCTGTAGCACCACTAGCGCCGTGGATGTGGCCAAGCAACCCCTGGCACCGAATCCATATCGACTACGCTGAAGACGAAAACGGTCACTATTTCATTGTTGTAGATGCTCACTCTCGCTGGCCAGAGATTTTCTTTATGCCAGGAACCACGTCAGCAACGGCGACAATCTCCATTCTACGGGACCTATTTGCAAAGTACGGATTGCCAGTCCACTGTGTCAGTGACAATGGTCCGCAGTTTCGTAGTGAAGAATTTGCACACTTTTTGAAAATGAATGGTACTAAACACATTCGAGTAGCACCCTACCATGCAGCAAGTAATGGTTTGGCCGAAAGAATGGTTCAGTCTTTCAAGAACCACATGAAGACCTGCAAGGGCAGTAAACTGTCCATTTAGCAGCGTATTGCCAATTTCTTGCTGACATACCGGTCAACCAAGCATCCTACAACTGGCAGAACCCCAGCTAGTTTGTTCCTTGGACACGAGCTACGAACTCGGTTAACGCTTCTTCATCCAAGTACAGGGGAGAAGGTCATGGATTCCCAGGCAAAGCAGAAAGCAGCACACGACGTGCATGCCAAGTACAGAGAGTTCTACCCTGGCGACAGAATCAGAGTAAGAGATCTACGAAAGGAGAATACTTGGTGGCCAGGTTCAGTAGCGGAGCGGAGTGGACCCAAGTCGTACGTAGTAGTGCTTAATGATGGTCGAGTTTGGAAACGTCACCTGGATCATGTGAGACGAGACTGTATGGATAGTGCAGTCTCCCAGCAAAATGCAGAAAGAGAACCACAGGAGATTATCTCAGATCTTCCTCGACACGCCCCTCTCAGTACTGATTTCCCAGCACCACCACAAGTACCAGCAGACATTCCATCCCTGGATTCTGGCGAATCCAAAACCCAGGTTCAATCAGAGAAACAAGAATCTCTAACTGTTGCTGGAAAGTCATCCTCTGTCTCTACACGTTCATCCGAAGCGGTTTCAATTCCACTTCGTCGATCTAGCAGAGTGCCCAAGGCACCGGACAGATTTATTGAGTCAATATGATTTCTTAGACTCAGGACACTTCATTTATTGTTAAGTAAAGAAGTCTAAGATTTGCCAAGATAGGAACTTGGACTGCATGCTTAATTGCTTAGTAACGGATTTGACTATTTTCGGGATTGCTTATTCCCCACAGTCATAGTTTTCACGTTTAGAGCATTGTCTTGTAGATTTCAGGGTTAATTTCCTGTTCCTCAGTTATTGCAATCTCGATTCGCATAAGCTCTAGTATTATCCCAGAAAGGGGGAGATGTGGTGTATTTGCAGCCTCATTTTCAAGTAGCTTCGCTTTGAGATTCCCATGTGCTTTTACGGTACGTCCATCTTCTAGTTCTGTTGTGTCAATAAATATTCTTGTCTTCCTGACTTCGCTTACGGCTCTTAATACGGTACGGTACGACGGAATACGCTACAATCACTTTATTTTATGCAAGTTAAATAATCTATTGAAGCAAAGTAATGTTAAAAAGACATTGGTTATTGTAACGCAACATGAAGAGCCACACTAACTTTGTTTCTGCGTTAATGCGACAGGATCATTGCGACAACAGTAGTAGCGAATAGCGTTATGGGATACATGCATATTTTGTATTAATCAAGACTCAATATTCAACAGTAATTATATCTTAAGTAGCATTCTATATTGTTTAATCTCTGTTTATATATCATGTATTTCCGCAATCACGCGGGTTTCCTCTCATGCGTTGTCACTGAGTGCTACGGAATGCGAAAAAGCAAAAACCCTGGGTACTTTGCCCTAATAATGAGTTTCAAAGAATGTGTAGCAAAATGAAAATGAACAGAATAGGATAATGATATTTCAGATTTATTTCCATGTAAAATAATAGTACGTGTATAGAATCAAGCTTTGTTATTGAGGACGAAAAGGCGATTTTCGATGAAATACTTTGACAACGTTAAACTAACCTTCACAAAGTCCGTCTACATTTGTAGAAATGTACTGACGGGACCTTATACATTTTTGTGGGGGCTTGCCGCCCACTATGCTATCGACTGATTTGTGGGTTTATGTTTGTGGGTTTACGTGATCGCGTGTCGCATGGTCTTCTGGGAGGAGTTCGTAGAGAGAGCCTGGGAACGAGGTTGTGTGGGCTTGTGTCGAGTGGAAATCGGCCATGTTGGCGTGTCGCATTGATGTGGTTTTCGTTTATAAAGCGTTTGGTCTATTTTCATGGAATTTGACGGCGTTTATTTTCGTTGTAGTTTTCAAGGTAAGTTATTGCTTGTTCTGGTGTACTATACCGTATCAATTTGTTTTCATGCGTCGTAAATCTTGGTGCGTTTGCGTTAGAGATAAAAAGGCCTGTTTTGTTGTTTTTGACATTTTCAGCTGTTCCTGTAGTTATTCATCGTTACAGCAGCTCTCGAGGTCACACTACAGGCCGACATTTCGTTTGGCTGGAAGACTGTGCAGGTTGCACTTCAATTCAAGGGAAGCTAATATGCTTACGCAAGCCAACATTCACTCGGCTTGATGCTTGCTGAGCAACGCTTGATACTTAAATAGCCACTGAAAAGCAATACTAATACGGCCTTATATTGACACTGGAAATAATACTGAGTCGCATTTCACTTGCTCAGTCACCTATATTTTAAAAACCGTACCTGAAGATTCAAAAGATTATGGGGATGTCAGTTGAACAATATCGATCCAGGATCGGCAGTCAGGCTTATCACGTCTGAGAGGACGATTTTGAAACATGATGTTAATGATGTTTTATTTGAATGTGTTTTACTCACCAAAGTTGAAACAAGTTGATGGACAATATAAAATGTGGAACGAAGTGAAGTTTTGGTTCACACAAATGACATTCTACAATATTTATATTCCATTGATTATAAGACAAACGAATAACGTGGAGGAAAATCCCGGCCCTACAATATTTGATGTCATTGACCCAACAACAACAGTATGTGCTCACTCCAGTCAAGGAAATAAATCGCTCTTTTGGAGAAAATGCTGGTAACCAATGTGTACCAATGTCACTTACTGCTATTATTTACCATCATATAGAAGATATTAATTTGACTAATTTGTGGACTTCTTCCACTTTGAATAATAATTTGGTTATTGGAAATAACCTATACACTTCTGTAAGATATTCTGTGCGAACAAATGATTATATGCTCACTGCTATGCCAGTTATTGTTTCAATTTTTGACGAAGTGCATTCAATTACAATACAGTGATTCATTAACAGGAAGTGTGTTTATGGCATCTAACAATGGCCCATTTATGTCTCTTCAAAATTCACTTCGAGAGGTTTTTTTCTCAGATAAACTACAATTGGGATTGTTCAATTATTGAACAACCCCAAACTTGGTAAACAGACTAATTTTAATGTGATCTTTATTGTGATGGCCTCCAATTTTTAATTGAATTATAATTTAAAACATCGTCCCCAGTCCTCATATAAAGTTCGGAACGGGCAATTTCAGGGCCTATTCAAGATTGGCCCTTGCTAAATGTTTGCATGTTTGCAAAAGAAAAACAACCGTAATAGAAACAATTTCACGAGCGTCTGCAGAACAACGTTGTGCATCCCGGGAATCGAAGTTGGAACGTTTCATCTACTTTCTAGCCGAAGTTGGAATTGAACAAATAAAAACAGAAAAAATAACTTTAAACACCCAACTCCTAATGGCCATTTTACTGACACTCCTAATTCAGGACTGGTGACGATGATGAGCTCTCTGTTAATTACTTTAACTATAATCGCAGTTTTTTACATCCACTTCAAGTTGTTCCCAACAATTTAAACACTCCTTTTATACACGATGATGTGCCTATTTGTTATGTAATTAGTGCACATGGCTGTCCAATTATAGCTATCCGATTACAACGTTTTGCAATTGAATAGTACAAAAAACTCCACATAGACTTTCTAATCTCGAATTTTCACATTGATGCGATTAATTAGTAATTGAACTTCATGTCGTACAAATCAGGGTAATCGTTCTCGTAATTTCAAATTGTCCTCCCACTAAGTGGTCGGCTGATTTAGAATTACTCGCCCAATTACTCCCTGAAGTATACTACACTCAGTCCAATTACTATTACTAATTCCAGTTATTTGAACAATGATATTTTGATGAATGATTCTAATAGAAGCCCCCACAAGTTCGCATTGCGGACCTATTTTTTTAGCATAGTTGCTATTATTAGGAATGTACTTCAGTGTCAATTTTTTATTCTTTGCAATACGGAAAGTAATTAGTTTCATTACCAAGTTACCGTATTTTCTTGATTAAACATCGGGGGTGTTTTATTTAAAACTCGGTCTCGTGGACCCGGCCTGGCGTTCATGCGGGGGTGATTTTTCATCAATTTCATGATCACAGTTTACGTCTTTCATTACTAAATTCCTGGAATTTCCTGATTCAAAAGCTGAATTTATCAAAATGTTCTTATAATCTTGAAGGAAACAAGAACGAGAAGTGCCAAAGTGTCAATGAACTGTAAGAAAATTTTAACCAGAAATTCAAGTGATGTTCCCTAACTTTCAGTCTTCTATCTATCTTTTCATATAAACCATCCTGACTCGGATAAAGAAACGATGAAGCGACCCCTGGGATGATAAAGATGAGGATCTTTACCTCGGTAAATTAAACAAAGTCCGCGTACCAATCAGTCACACAATAGCGAATTCAAATAAACGTCAGACCTCAAATAAACGCCGGGCCTTTTATTTAAAACGCGACCTTGTCGACCTGGCGTTTATTTGAACCAGTCGTTTATTCGGAGCCCGACGTTTAATCGAGAAAATACGGTAAGCGGTTCAGTTTGATGAAGTTTAGACAGCCGATGTCTTTGTAGTACTTAGTCGGCACATTTTATTACATGGGGCCGAATAGAATGTTGTGTTTATGTGATTCACTAACCAAAAATATATATTTTGCGATTGCAATCGTGTTGTGAAGTTTCTTGCTCCTTTTTGCTTTTTGTTTTTACTCGCCTATAAAAGTTGAAAACGAAGAGTCCAAATGAACAAACGAAAGGTATAAATTAATTTACTTACCCATCCCCCGCAGGATTTAAATATCGATCGGAAAACGAGATTTTCAACCCTTTTCCGGAGATAACCGAGGAAGATATTTTCGTCTCCAACCCCACAGCCTCGAATGCCCGCGCGGAAGGTAACTGCAAAGGATTATATTAAGGTCCTAAGTCGATCTCTGGTACACTGTTTACGTTTAATTTTCACATGTCCTCAGGTATAGCTGTTGTGCATCCTTGGAGAACCAGGGACAGAAATTTTGGGAAGGAAATCCCCGTCAATATTCCCTCTCTTTCAATAATTCTTTTTTTGTGTGTAAGGTATGAAAATGGAGCGTTGGAAAAAAGGTGGAATCACGTACAAGCCTGTCAACACAGTCCGTGCAAGTATAAAGCTCCCAAATAATGAGAAATTTAAATTATGCCCAGAATAATGCTTTTTCCTCCACCCTTTTAATTTAATATAACCTTTCCTTCTTGGAAGTGCACACCCGAGAGGTATGTTTGAGTCTTGAAGTCACTTTCTCCCATTCGCAACCAAGCCTTGGAACAAGGTTGATTAATAGACAAATTCGGCTAACACATTGTTGTACCCAATTCAAACCTTTTGGGATTAGAACTCTTTGTTCGTCATATTTCCATATCAATGAAGCATTGACATGGAAATTTTATGGAAATATTGTGAACAAAGGGTGTTATTCCCAGAAGGTTTGAATTGGGTACAACAGTGCGTTAGCCGAATTTGTCTATGGCGGTCGTAAATATTCTCTTCTGATGTTCGTAATGAATAGAAATTTGGCAAGATGAGTAAGAAAATCTAATTGTACACGAAAATGTGAAAAAATGAAAATCAAAAATTTGATAGCAGGGGCACTTTAAATATATATGACTCATACTACCTGGAATGCTAATAAAAGTCAATAAAGTTGCTTTTAGCAAAGATTTCACTCCAAACATTACTGCACGTTTGGGAGTATTTTTCTAAACCTGTTTTAAATAAACTAAACAGCATTTAAACATGTTTAAGCGTTGGTGTGAACGAGGTATAAGTATGTTTTTCTAAAACATTTCGGGACACATAGTTTGCTGTTCCTAAACACATTCCACGGCCGCCAACTGAAATCTTTATAATATGCAGGAGACAGAAAATTAGAAATTAGCGAAGTTAATTATAAAGATTTCAGTTGGCGGCCGTGGAATGTGTTTTGGAACAGCAAACTATGTGTCCCGAAATGTTTTAGAAAAACATACTTATACCCCGTTCACACCAACGCTTAAACATGTTTAAATGCTGTTTAGTTTAAAACAGGTGTAGAAAAATACCCCCAAACGTGCAGTAATATTTGGAGTGACATCTTTGCTAAGAGCAACTTTATTGACTTTTATTACCATTGGTGTGAATGGGGTATTAGTTTAGAATGAGAAAACTGGGGATGAGTCTCACTGAGCATATCGCGCGCACGCCGCGTCATAAGGTCTTATTGTGAAGTCAGACATTCACTTTGCTTTTTTCGCGGAACGAACAAGTTGAGCATTTCGTGTAAGAAAAAAGTTTCGCTATAAGCGAGAAAGTGGTGATTTTGATTTCTGCGCTGGCAGTTTTCGTTCTTTTATCGAATCTTATGTTAACTACTAGGAAAGAAGGTAAGAAATAGTCTCGTTTAATTATTGTATTCTTCGACTTTTTTTGAAGGTGTTTAGCAGAGGGAGAGGGATTGCAAAAGAAGTCTCTTCATTATCAAAAACTAACAAAAACTTAAACAAAAAAAAACATATTTGTCATTTTGTTGCAACTAAAAAGTAAAAGTTCATTTGTCAAGAGCAAGAACTTATTCATTGTCATTCATTGACGAAACTTTTTTTACAAACTTTTTATTTTTTCGAAAAATCAACAAGTTTTAGTTGTCATGGTAGTTTCCGAGGGTCCGCGCCTACGACCTACCCGTGACAGGTCTGCGCGTGCGTTCTATTTTTAGTTCCATTTTCTAAGCGCGCGCTTCGATATTTCGCGCAAACAATAACTTTAATTTTACGATTTTGCAAAGATTTGGCTGAGGAGAAACTACTGCGGTAACTGGCTGCTAAATTATTTACTGTGGCAACTAAATTTTGCGATTTGCTGAACAGTCGCAAAAATTTCAAAATTTAGTTACTGCAAATAATAGTAGCCTTAAGGTATCTGAAAAGTAAGTGGCAAACCTGACCCATGACGTCAAAAATTCTGGTTACTGTGATTCAAAGTGATACCGTCTAGTATGTATAATACCTTACAAATGTGCTTTGCCGGCAAACTATAGCTATTTTAATAGCTATAGTTTTAAAAGCTATAGTTTTTATAGCTATAGTTCGCCGTGTCCTATGCAAACTCAATTTGCATTGTTAATTAATGCCCTGGGGATGAATATTAATGTATGTATAAAAGACAAACATGTGCTCTATTCAATGCACTTTGCTCTAGTCACGGTCAGTGATTGTTTGGCGTGTGTTTCCTGCAAACCCGCCTTCTTCGACGGCGTCCTTCGACTGTGTTCTTCGACTGTCTTTTTTGGCTGACCAGGTTCCACATCGCCCTGAAATTCCTGTCCCGGGTTTGGTAGCGGCTGTTGACGTCCCTCCGCCAGTGGCAGCTTTGGCGGACCAGAGAGTCGAACGGGTGAACGAAGGTCAAGCAGGTCAACAAAACCTCTCTGTTAATCCGGCGCACGCCGTTGAGGTAAACTTGCCCTTTTATTTTTTATTTTTTGGCGGTAGTTTTCTTCATTAGTGGCTATTTCTTAGTGCCGGTATTTCACCAAGAGTAGTCGTGTAAGTTTCAATTTTCTTTCTTAGCAAGGTGTGGTTTCTTGCATTCCGTTACATATACTTTCTACAATGGTTTTGTGCATATCTAAGATTTTTTATTAGACTTTGTATTGCCTGTGTGTAAAGACTGCTTTGCCTGTGAGGCTTAAGAGATTTAATTGCCTGTGTGGCTAAAGACTGGTGTGCCTGTGTGGCTAAAGAGATTTATTTGCCTGTGTGGCTAAAGACTGCTTTGCCTGTGAGGCTTAAGAGATTTAATTGCCTGTGTGGCTAGATACTGGTTTGCCTGTGTGGCCAAAAAGATATAATTGCCTGTGTGGCTACAGTTGGTTTGCCTGTGTGGCTAAAGATTGGTGTACCTGTGTGGCATAAGGGATTTATTTGCCTGTGTGGCTAAAGACTGGTTTGCCTGTGAGGCTTAAGAGAATTTATTGCCTGTGTGGCTAAAGACTGGTTTGCCTGTGAGGCTTGAGATATTTTATTGCCTGTGTGGCAAGAGACTGGTTTGCCTGTGAGGCTTAAGAGATTTATTTGCCTGTTTGGCGAGAGGTTGGTTTGCTTGTGAAATTATCTAAAAGTGTTTCTGTGGGTAAGGTTAAAAAAAAGAGGGAGAAAGAGTTAGCCTTATAACTTTTGTGATTTATTTCCTTGTTCTAGGAGGAGCATAACTTCGATGAAGTTTTGCAGAGGTTAAAAAGGTTGGAGGAGTCCCAAAAGGCTTCTGTGGATTCCACATTAGCAGACATCAGGCTACTTCTCAAGGCTCCGTCTTTCAATAAAGATCAGGCGTTAGATCCTCTACTTAATCTAAAGATGGTTGCTAAGGAAACGAATCACCCTAGGGCAGGGTGTTTTTATGTTGCGGCGTTCTGTTTCTTAAGGGAGAAATCAGCGACTCCAGACGTCCAGTTCAAGAAATACCTAGAAGTCATTCTGGGCGACAAGGATCAAGAAAAGGTGTTGGACATGATGTCCAAAGTGGATAAGTCCATGAGGTTTTCTACCTCTGGGTTCAATCGTGTTCCTTGGAGAGGGCGTGGCCATTCCTCCCGTTCTGTGCAGTGTTACCATTGCTGTCGTTTTGGCCACTATCAGAGTTACTGCCCGGATCGGCGACAGGCCTTTGGAGAAGCTGCAGGACCTCCCGCTAAGAGAGGGAGATTCGCTCGGGTCAGTTTAAAATAAATACATGACGTCGTGGCTATTGTCTGACTCGGTGCATTTTTCTTTTTTCTTTCCATTTATTAAAGTATGCTTTTTGCAGCTAATGAATCAGTGTTTTCGTTTGTGTCCGTTAGGGATTCCCCTCTAGTTTTCTTTTTGTTTCGTTTATGTTGTATCTGGGCTTAAATTTTTTCGACATTCCTAGATTGGGGCGAGTGACTCCTGTTGGCTTACCGCAATATCTCGGTGGCCAGTTGACGTACTGTTTTCAGGCGTTGTGAAGTTACTCCCTCCTGATCGGGAAACCCATTTGCATGTCCATTTGGATTCGTTCATTTAGGGTTGTTCTCTTTTGTTCCCTCCTGTAGAGTCCTCCTTTCAAGAAGCTAAGATTACAAGAGCCTGTTAGTGAAAATGAATTTTTTTCAGGATTTTGGTACTCACCTTCTGGCTTCGCAACCCTTGGGTTAATGTAAATGGGGCTCCCGATCGGGGGGAGGCATCTTGTGTCTACAAGTGGAAAGATGTTTTAGTCTCTGAAACTGTTCCAGATCTGGGAAGAATTAGACTAAAAGATCTAGACAAGTTTGTTGCTGGAGGCATCCACAGGCATCCTGAAGCTTGGGAGACGATTCTCGAAGGTCATCCCCTTGCTGCATCAATCAGTGATTAGATCCGGAATAAAGTGAACATTAGGCATTTTAGTCAACCTTTTAAGGGTGCTTATAAGGGGTTTAACTATTGCTCAGATTTTCCGCCGCAAAAGCGGTTCCCCAATCATGTGTCATGTAAAAGATTTACAGAATTTGTGTCGCAGGAAATTTTAAAGCGCACTATTACCGGAGCAGTTAGGGTGTGGGGGAAACTCGGGGTTGATAGCCCACCTCATTTGACTCTGCTTAGATGCTAGGTGTTTGAATTTGTGGATGAGGGATATGCCTTTTTCCCTGGATAAATTAGCCGATGTTCCAAGGTATGTTTATAAGGGGTCCTACATGACGAAGTGTGACGACAAGTCAGGTTATGATCATCATGTGTTACTCTCCGCATGCTCTCAGACATATGTTGGTTTTGAATGGAAGGGTTATTGGTTTGTCTGTGCTACTCTTCCATTTGAGTGGAAAATTTCCCCCTACATATACCATACCATAGGTTTGGCGGCGTCCGGTTTCTTAAGAGCTCAAGGTGTTCCCTGTTCACTGTGCATTGACGATCGTCTTAATGGTGAACTCCTCACCTCATCAGGGCCATGGTCAGTCCTCCCAGCATGTCGACAGGAGCAATTTAGACGTGACGCAGCGACTGCCGCAATATTTTGTGTCTTATCAGTCCTCGTTTATTTAGGTTACACAATTGGTATAAGTAAGTCGGTTTTTATCCCGACTACCTCACTAGAGTACTTGGGTCTCGTAGTGGACCGTGCAAAGCAATCTTTTCTAGTG
Organism: Cladopsammia gracilis; assembly: GCA_022457155.1. Taxonomy (NCBI): domain Eukaryota; kingdom Metazoa; phylum Cnidaria; class Anthozoa; order Scleractinia; family Dendrophylliidae; genus Cladopsammia; species Cladopsammia gracilis. The sequence goes on from JAJGOT010000643.1 coordinate 134,023, forward strand.
CCGGAACGGAAGATTGTTTCTTGGGCATCCTTGAGAGAGCACAATTTGGCGTGTAAGAGATATGTGGATGTAGGAACGCTGCAGCGTTTTCAAGGAAAATGTGTGTCATTCTCATTGGCGGTCCCTGCGACCAAGTTGTTTATAAGGGAAATGAGTTCAGCAATTGCATCTGCTTCAGCGAATGGTCTTGTTTCGATTTCATCGGCCTTGCGAGAAGAATTAACGCATTGGCGTTTTTTGAACTCTTGGCAGAAGTTTCTTCCATGGCGAGACGAGAAGCACTTAGGGCTGACTTTGTCTACGGACGCCTCGGGATATGGCTGAGGTTGTGTCGTTCATCTGTCCTCCGGTGACCAAACTATAAGTGACTACTGCGATGAGCGGCACAAGGATCTCAACATCTCTACCAAAGAAATGTTAGCTTTGGTAAACGCCATAAAAGCTCTTCCCGCTAGTTTGAGGGATTGTCGAGTTGATGTTTATGTTGACAGTACTGTTCTTATTGGCGTTTTGGAGGGCCAAGGGAGTAAGAAGTTCCCTCAATTGACAAAGGCCTCCAAGAACCTTTTCTAGGCGCTATCAGATCGCAATTTTCAGCTTAGCCTGTTCCATGTCAAATCTAGTGACAACCAGGCAGATGGTCCTTCACGTCGCTTGTCATAGTCAGATTCAAAATTGTCGGATAGGGCATGGGCCTTGGTGGAACAATCTTTTGGGGCACATGTGGGCACTCATTTGACCTTATGGTTTTGGATTCCAATGCGGTAATTGGACGGGATGGAAGCCCTTTGCCACACTTTACTCGTTTTTCAAGTTCACGTTCGCAAGGCATCAATTTATTTCTCACGATTTGCATGCAATGTCCAATATGTCTAATCCATATGTTTTCCCTCTCTTTGGTTTAGTTGGTCCAGTTTTGAGGTTTTTGTATGGCTTCCAGATCCCATTCACTGTAATTGTCTCAGAGATCTGTCCACACCTTTTTTGGTGGCCTGAGCTGATGGCTCGTTCTTCTTCTAAAGTTTGCCTTGGTGCGAAGGGTAGTTTCGGTGTCCTTCTGGCACCGTCCAAGTCTGGCTATAAACCAACGCCTTGTCCATTTAACCTTTGGGCTTGCAGAGTATCGTTTTGATTCTTTGAGTGATTTTTCGTTTTTGTGGTCATTTTTTACAGCCGCTTCCTAGGGTTCCGAAGCTCTTTACTCCGTCGTTGGCTTGTCCTAGATGCTCCCATGCCAATGATGAACAGTTTCGGTTTTGTCAGCAATGTGGCTATACCAGGGGTGGTGCTTATGTTTCCGAGATCGTACAGCAAGCCAAGAAAGTGATGAGGAAAACATTGCTCAACGTTTGGATCAGTTATCACAACAATGGGGATCCTCGCGTTATGTCAAACAAAAGAGTGCTCTAGAACGGGAATTTTCTATCTTCTTGCATAATCTTGCAACTCCAAAATCCCTGGCTTCAGCTTTCCCAGCATATGTGATAGCTTTTCTAGTATGGAAGGATCGTGGGGGAAAACACAGGTTCATCTTTCAGAATGCCCAAACTTCTCACATCAGAGAGTTGGCCAGGGTATTTGTCAATGTCCTAAGAGACTTGCCTTTGGGACTGTGGACTCTCTTATAGGGAAGTTGCGGGCAATTTATGTGGAACATGGAAGGGGTTCCGAAATGCAGTCAGTGTTGAATATTGGTAATCCTGCTTCTGACTGGTCGGTGAAGCGATATTTAGTGGATGTTCGTAAGCAACAGTTAAAGGCAAGAGTTGTTCCGCGCCAGGCTGAGCCTTTCCTTCTTGAAGATTTGATGAAGATCTCTCGCCACATCCATTTCCAGCTTATGCGTTCTGCGAATTTCACTCCCTCTCAGATTTATATCCTGGCACGGGACCAGGTCATGTTTAAAGCCCTATTTTTGCGGGAGATCGTGCAGCCGATTTGTTAGGTTTAAAACCGGTGGATATTTTACGTTTCCCGGATAATTCTGGTTTGTTGTTGAACCATCTTTGGACAAAATCATTAAGGTCGGGGGATGCTCATGTTTTTGCTTTGAAGAGGGGTACCAATGCGTGTGTATGTCCTGTTAGAGGAATTGAGTTGTATTTTAGCATTTCTAGGTCTATGGGGTTAAAGTTAATTTTCGGTTTTTTGTTCCGATCTGTAACTAAATCAGGCAATATTTCACCCCAGGGGTTGGATTCAACTGCAGCCCAAGCTAGATTAAATGCATATACCACCCCTTTGTCTCATAGTTTATGTAGTGCGCATTTTACACTTCATGGTTTTCGTAGTGGTGCCGCAGTTTCTTTAGCGCTCGCGGGTCTGAGCTTGCATGAAATCATGGATCATGTGGGTTGGAAGAATAGCAAAACGGCGTTGCATTATATCAAGTTAAAACAAGTAGTGAACCCGGCAGGTGCGGCGCAATATTGGCGGACCTAGATATTGAAACTGGCAAGACATACAAAAGGCTTAATAATTTAAAGGATTTTTCGCAAGCTTTCCAAGATTAAATATAAGGAAAGTGGTTTTGAACTCTGATTCTAAGGTTTGATATAGTATCGGTTATAGAACTACTGTTTCAATCAGAGAGTCTAGGCTATGAAGATAGTCGTTTGATACTTTTACTTTGTATACGTTAAGCCAAAGCGTTATTCTTTTGTCATAGAGGATATAAGGATTGGGAAGAGAGTGTTAAATAAGGTTATGTTAACCTGAATACTCTGTATTGGTTTATGATGAGCGGTGCCGCTGGGCTTAGGGAAGGCCAGAGCGATTCCGCATACCTCATTTACATGTCATAAATAACAATACCCAGGGCAGAATATTACACTATTTAAAAATAGGACACGGCGGTCACGTTAGTAGCGCGCATTATCCCTAGATCTACCAGAATAAATAGTGAGCCCGAGTAACTGCAGTCACGGACAGCTGTTTTTAGTCATGTTTTGGTCTCACTATTTATTGTGGTAAATCTGGGGTGATGCCTGCTTACAACGTGACCACAGTGCCCTATTTAGTAGCTACAGTTTACCTAAACACGTTTGTGCGGTGTTAATTCTGGTTTTGTCACTTTTAGCTGCATCCTACAAAACTCACATTTGCATGTCTGGTATGTAATTACATTATCCAGTCACAGTTGAATAAAGCCACCTTGAATGTTAAACGTTTAGGAAAGAAATATGATGCATGAATGTGATTTAATTCGAATAAGGCTTGTTTCAAGAGTGACTGGAAGACCTTACTATCCGTTTTAACCCGTGAATATGAATTGGTATTATGTTTGTGTCTACGGCGCTTCTGCATGTAGACACTATGCTGAAACCAAAAGCTGTAACAATTTATTTAATGATGCAATCACAAAGAGATCAAATTCAATGGCACAAGACCTGGATCAAACAAAGGCATTTCCAACTTTCCAACTCAAACTTATGAAAGGCGTACCCGCGTGGACAGCTGAAACGCAAACTTTTGATATTAAGCGATTGGCCATTTAGGGCGGATGATGTCAGTAATTTGATGCATGTTCGTGGCTTGTATTGCTTTGGCCCCAGAGAATTTAAAGAGGCTATAAAAAAGTACAATTATGTTTTAGACATGAACATTGATCATTTTAAGACTTACAGAACGATTGTATGTTTAGAGCAGTTTTCAATTGAGTGTGAAAAGTAATTACACAATTGCTTTGGTTTTGCATTGCTACGCTTTGTGATTGGCTAAAAAATCTCGCGCCACTTTCTCGATCAATCATAGGTAAAACCAAAACCAATCGCGACTTGCTCGCACGCGTTTTCCCGCGCGTGGCGCCGCCGACATGTAATTGCTTCGAGCTCTGATTGGTTCATTGGATTGTTTACGACTGCTGTGATTGGTCAGAGTAATTACTTTGGTTTGGGTTTTACCACACTCAATTGAAAACTTCTTTAAAATCTAATTAATTGTGATTGAATAAACACATTTGTCAATAGATACTAGAAAAATATCTTATTAATTTGATTTTAATCAGCCATAATGTAAACATTGTCAAAATTGTTTTCATTGAAGCATTTTGGTCATTATTGATATCATTAATGCGGTTGTAAACGTATTGTTTTTGGATCGACGTTAAATTCGACACTGAAAAACGTCGTCAAAATAATGCGACAAACAAATAATCTGTTCCAATAATAAATTGAATTGAACTGAAAAAAACTGTGACATCAGGTTTCACAACTGATAAAGTGTAAAAAATGCGGCATGAAAAAGAAACCTGGCATGAAACAATATAGTTCATAGCGAGCAAGAGAAGTGTTAAATTTGAATAAGACGAAAAATCTGAATCATCATAGTGAGCTGGCTATCTATCTATCGATCATGGCTTTTCAATGACAGCAATGACAAGCACATTCGATAAACGCGAGCAATCGATGTAAAGCTATGAGCTATGAACCCGACATCGTCCCGACATCGTCCGTCCATAAAGAAACAAAGGGCAAATGGAAAAATGCAGCAAGGAAAACGTGATTGCGATGTCAGGTGGAAATATTAGCGTCGCTCCGTATTTTATCTTATGGGTTTCTGGTTTAATCCAACATGAATGTGAAAAACGTCTGTACATCGTTCACAAACTATTCTCGACCTATGACGACATTTCATATGGCCGGGTTTCAGTTTCTCTGAACCCCGAATTTTTCAGTTTCATTGTGCAACTGGAAAAGAAGCGTCTTGGTAAGTACTTTGTTTCGTGAAGTATTTATCTTTAATTTACACGTTATTAGACACGTTCAAACTCACTGTTAGAATATTTTACAACCATTCACCGACGTGGAGGTGGCTAGAGGTGGATATTTACAGGGAAATATCCACCACTGGCCACCGACACTGAGGTGAATAGTTGTTTTAGAATACACTAAAACAGTGAGATAATAAAGCAGAAAATTATGATTTCTAACTCATTTGTTTCTGTCAACGATTACAATTTTCGCGCGCAAATGACCGCAATTTGCTTGGAGGTGAATAGCACTTGCTATCCCGAGTTTCAGTAGCCAATCAGAGCGCGTCAACAACGCTATCCACTGTTTAAGTATATACTAAAATAAAAATATATAAAGTTGGGATGATTGCCGCGAATGGTGGCACATATACACCCAGACAGGGCTGAACTTAACACCTGTTAATGTGTTGTACAGTGCAAAAGGGAATTCACGTTGCCATACGTTACTGAGTTTAGCTCATTGAATAGCCAAGTGTTACATATATCGAAGACTAGACGGTGCGCCTTCATATTTCTCCGTTTTTAAATAAAAGCTACCTAAAAAAAACAAGCATCGAAAGATGTTCCGACATTTACTGTTTGAGATTCAAGCCAACCAAGTGCTGAAAGGGGCGTGTCCTTCCCCTTGATAGCGTCGCTACGTATTAAATCCAATTTGAATGTGAAAAACTCCTGTGTAGCATTCACAATTTATTCTCGACCTATGACGACATTTCATATGACCGGGTTTTAGTTTCTCTGAACCCGGATTTTTTAGTTTCATTGTGCAACTGGTAAAGAAGCGTCTTGGTAAGTACTTTGTTTCGTGAAGTCTTTATCTTTAATTTACCTGTTTAGGATAGAACTAGAATTATTATACCAGCGCAGGAGCCCATTGTCATCGATAAGTTTCTTTTGTATAGAGAGCTGTTTGGTTCTGTAATCTTGTGTAAATTATACTTTCCTATTTGAACCAAGGAAAGCTAAGGCAGAAGACGTAACAAAGTTGTTATTGATCAATTCGCGTATGACTGGCATATTCAAACCGTTCGTTTAACAGTTTTCAAGTGAAGGGGAACCTTTGATCGGCATCGAATTTTTTTGCGGATGCCGATACTTAAGTAGCCTTCTATATAATTTTGTTTACGAAGTTGAAGTTTTCCTTTACCTGTTCATTCAGTTTTAAACGAGTGAAAGCAAATTTAAAAGCTACGAAATCAACAGGAAGACGCTTGTAAGGAATTGAATATTACTAGCCGTTTTTAGCAATTTCATAATCATAATGTTTTGGTCATATGTCTTGGTTTTGAAGGCTCTCTGTTGATTACAGCTTTTTGTTTCATTTTCGTCGCACAAAGAACAGATTCCAAACATAGTATGTCGTTGTTAACATTATTAATTCAGTGGCATGGCTCTCTCTTTCTTATGCGGGAAGATCGATCGCTTTGAAAATGATTCAATGACGTTTTTAAATTTTATCTGCTTTCGGCACCTTGAGTTTAAAATGTTTTAATTACAGAATTTGAAGATTCTGTCTGTAAATATCGATACTGAATTTTTGCATTTCTTCGAATTGGGCCATTTGGTGAAGATCTATTAACGGAAATTACAGTGAAACTTTCCAAGTAGTTTTTGTTTTCGAGTAATCTACCAAAACTGAAATTCCGTGTTAAAGTCGTAACCGCCATTAAATTTGGCCGAGATTTGCTGCATATTCTTAAAAGCGGATGTCTGTAAATATCGAGAGCTCGCTATCAAAACTGAATTTTCGAATTTCTTCAAGAGAAACCCTTTGGTGACGTACCTATTTTTGAAAATTACAATCAAACTTTCCGAAAAGATTTCGTTTTCGAGAAATCGATCAAAAAGTGAAATTTAGGCGAGATTTTAAATGATCCTTATTGCGGTGAAGCAATTCTTTGAGAGCAGGGAAATGTTAAAACATCGGAAGAATGCTCGAACATCACTTTGATAAAAACTTGATAATGAGTAAACTTCTCAGGCATAATTATTGTCCTGGTACATCTGACGATACAAGGAAAGTTCTATTAGCAGAAAGCCGGATGTTAATGTACTGTAACAAATAAACAATCTAGCTTGGGGTAAACGCGCAGGCAATTTTTCATGAATTTCCTTTAAAAATATTCAGACAGTCACATAAATTAAAGAATAGGTCATGCTGTTTGAAATGGTTCTGCCTCGTACAAAATGGCCACAAATTATCTAACTCTTCTAAGAAATGGTTTATATTGTAGCGAATAAGGAGCACGCATTAATTGTTCCCGGAATTATTTCGTACACGCGTTAGAGGCCGATTACATGAGCAATAGACCGGTATGGTTCGATTCGCCGAGATGGAAGACAACCCCGCAGTGTAGGCGATTTTTTTCTTGGTGATTGAACGTTGTGTGTGTTTAGCCGTCATTTCGGATGGGCAAACGTAGAGAACTGAAATAAATGACATTTCCAGGAGACGACTAGCCTGAGTTCTACTCATTTAGCAGCCTTTCTAAAGGTCCAGTATCACCCATTCGGCTTTGCGGTCGTTTGCTTTTGTTTACAAATGACGAGCTCGCTCGTGATTGGCTCTTTCGGGAATTTTCGACTGCGTTAAATTCAATCGTCGAGGCATTGGGCGCGCAATGCATTTTGGGTGATACTGGGCCTTTAACTCGTGAACTCGAAGTGTTGAATGACTTATAATAGACGGTGACAAATATGCAAATTTTCACTCCTTCGGTATGTCGGTCAATCACTCCACTGTAAACCGTTTTCTGGTAATTCTGCTGACCAGTGCATAAGGTCTTGAGCTCTGTAAACTTGAAATTGATTCTTCAAGACTTAGGAAAACGCTATAACACGGTAATTGTTGTTTTTTCATGTGTGAAGGTTCGCTGCCATTTGTAAAGGTTCAAATAAACCGTGTGAATTAAAAACATGTGGCGTGCACAAATGCGCATTGAGAATTGGATGACGTAATGTTTGAAATTGGTTGGTCACCTAGACGTTGAAATAACAAGGTCTCTGGACTCCCAAAATAGGGTTTTATTTTTAATACCATAATGTTCGCTTCATGCACGATAAAGATTTTATGCGGACTACAATCCCAGGTAAAAATTATTGTCCGGTGTCACTGTTATTCCAACTTTTCATCGCTTTGATCTCATACTGAGCCGATATCTCTAGCTATATGATATAACTGCGTTTCAAAAAAACTTAAAAATATATTTTTCTCGTGACTTGACTGGCTGGCCTCTGCTGTGGCGCATTCTTTGCATTTCTGCTTGCTTCGGTTATTTACAAAAGTAATTCACTCGCTGGTGACAGGGATCAAAGCTTAACATTTGCCATCATAATGTATTTATCACCACACATGACGCTTTCGACATTTGTGATCCTAGCAGTACGTAGGACGCATGTTATACATGAACCGAGTATATGGCCTAGCTCGCCACGAGTCTCTCGTAGCTCAGTGGTTAGAACATCCGACCGGTGTGCGGAAGGTCAGAAGTTCCAAACCTTTGGGGGATTCAGTTGTTTGTCCCACGCTCGTGACATGATGAACATTACATCCGACCGGTGTACGGAATCATCCGACCGGTGTACGGAATCATCCGACCGGTGTACGGATCATCCGACCGGTGTACGGAATCATCCGACCGGTGTCTGGAATCATCCGACCGGTGTCCGGAATCATCCGACCGGTGTACGGAATCATCCGACTGGTGTGCGGAATCATCCGACCGGTGTGCGGAATCATCCGACCGGTGTGCGGAGTCATCCGACCGGTGTACGGAATCATCCGACCGGTGTCCCACGCTCTTGACATGATGAACATTACTTTTTCTTATTTCTTTACCAAACTTAACATTTACCATCATTAATGTTTTGGTCGTGACCCTTAGGGCGTACAGCAGCTTCAGCCGTTTCTTTAAGCAAGCAATAAGTACAGTTTAACTTACTGGAGTTAATTAATAATAATTGGTGTTTAATCTGTCTTCTTTCTTTAATATTTATTAGAGGTGTCTTTTTGTGAAATTTACAGACAAATAGCGATTTTACACTTATTGAGCTTTCAAGAAATGTATAGGTTGTTGGGAGTTTCTCGCGAGCGTGTAAATTCACGAAAACTAAAGATTGTCAAACCACCTATACCGATATCTTAGGATGGCTACTTTTATTTCTACTTTTAGCACGTTTTGATATTTCCCTTTGTCTACGTTGCCATGGAGAATCTGCTCACGTTAATTTAAATTGAAAATATAGAAAGAACAGATTTAACACCAAGCCGCAAATATTTAGTTTATTAAATACGACAACGTAACAGAAAATAGAGTTAAAGTACTATAATTTCCTTTATGTTTTGTAGAAGACTGACATGGACGACGTAGAGAAAGTTGTACAAACCATCCTTATTGGCATAGTTGTTGCCAATTTCCTTAGAAACACCAGGCGCGTTGTTAAAGCCATCAAGTTGTGGGAAGAATGCTTAGGACTCTTCAACTGCAAAGTCCTGGAGAAAGAAAACGAATTCGTGATATCAGGTTGTATATCAACTTGTTTTCAAATATTCAATGGGTACGTTTTTATCAATGACAACACAAGTGCGATAAATTGCGGCACAAAGCTTTTGGTCTTACTCCGCGAGCGTGGCGATAACGAAGGGGAAGCAACATGTTACGGAAACCTAGGAACTGTGTTCTACACTGTCGGTCAGTATGTCAAGGCTGAGGAATATCTCCTAAAAGCACTTGCCATGAACAAAGAAATTGGTCACAAAAACGGAGAAGCATCATCTTACGGAAACCTAGGAGCTCTGTTTCAATCTGTCGGAGAATATGCCAAGGCGGAAGAGTATCACTTGAAAGCACTTGCGATCAATAAAGAAATTACTGACAGAGACGGAGAAGCATCATCCTACGGAAACCTAGGAACTGTGTTTCACTTTGTCGGTGAATATGCCAAGGCTAAAGAGTATCTATTGAAAGCACTTGCGATCTGGAATGAAATTGGTAACAAAAATGGAGAAGCAACATCTTACGGAAACCTAGGAACTGTGTTTCACTCTGTCGGTGAATATGCAAAGGCCGAAAAGTATCTATTGAAAGCACTTGCGATCAGGAAAGAAATTGGTGACGAAAATGGAGAGGCAACAGATTACGGAAACCTAGGAACTGTGTTTCACTCTGTCGGTGAATATGCCAAGGCTGAAGAGTATCTATTGAAAGCACTTGCGATCAAGAAAGAAATTGGTGACAGAGACGGAGAAGCAACATCTTACGGAAACCTAGGAACTGTGTTTCAATCTGTCGGTGAATATGCCAAGGCTGAAGAGTATCTATTGAAAGCACTTGCGATCAAGAAAGAAATTGGTGACAGAGGCGGAGAAGCATCATATTACGGAAACCTAGGAACTGTGTTTCAATCTGTCGGTGAATATGCCAAGGCTGAAGAGTATCTACTGAAAGCACTTGCGATCAAGAAAGAAATTGGTGACAGAGACGGAGAAGCAACATCTTACGGAAGCCTAGGAACTGTGTTTAAATCTGTCGGTGAATATGCCAAGGCTGAAGAGTATCTATTGAAAGCACTTGCGATCAAGAAAGAAATTGGTGACAGAGGCGGAGAAGCATCATATTACGGAAACCTAGGAACTGTGTTTCAATCTGTCGGTGAATATGCCAAGGCTGAAGAGTATCTACTGAAAGCACTTGCGATCAGGAAAGAAATCGGTGACAGAGGCGGAGAAGCAGGAGATTACGGAAACCTAGGAACTGTGTTTTACTCTGTCGGTGAATATGCCAAGGCTGAAGAGTATCTACTGAAAGCACTTGCGATCAAGAAAGAAATTGGTGACAGAGACGGAGAAGCAACATCTTACGGAAACCTAGGAACTGTGTTTCACTCTGTCGGTGAATATGCCAAGGCTGAAGAGTATCTACTGAAAGCACTTGCGATCAAGAAAGAAATTGGTGACAGAGACGGAGAAGCAACATCTTACGGAAACCTAGGAACTGTGTTTCAATCTGTCGGTGAATATGCCAAGGCTGAAGAGTATCTATTGAAAGCACTTGCGATCAAGAAAGAAATTGGTGACAGAGGCGGAGAAGCATCATATTACGGAAACCTAGGAACTGTGTTTCAATCTGTCGGTGAATATGCCAAGGCTGAAGAGTATCTACTGAAAGCACTTGCGATCAAGAAAGAAATTGGTGACAGAGACGGAGAAGCAACATCTTACGGAAACCTAGGAACTGTGTTTCACTCTGTCGGTGAATATGCCAAGGCGGAAGAGTATCACTTGAAAACACTTGCGATCACGAAAGAAATCGGTGAAAGAGGCGGAGAAGCAAGAGATTACGGAAACCTAGGAATTGTGTTTCAATCTGTCGGTGAATATGCCAAGGCTGAAGAGTATCTATTGAAAGCACTTGCGATCAAGAAAGAAATCGGTGACAGAGGCGGAGAAGCAAGAGATTACGGAAACCTAGGAATTGTGTTTCAATCTGTCGGTGAATATGCCAAGGCTGAAGAGTATCTATTGAAAGCACTTGCGATCAAGAAAGAAATTGGTGACAGAGGCGGAGAAGCAAGAGATTACGGAAACCTAGGAACTGTGTTTCACTCTGTCGGTGAATATGCCAAGGCTGAAGAGTATCTATTGAAAGCACTTGCGATCACGAAAGAAATTGGTGACAAAAATGGAGAAGCAACAGATTACGGAAACCTAGGAACTGTGTTTCAATCTGTCGGTGAATATGCCAAGGCTGAAGAGTATCTATTGAAAGCACTTGCGATCAAGAAAGAAATTGGTGACAGAGGGGGAGAAGCAAGAGATTACGGAAACCTAGGAACTGTGTTTCAATCTGTTGGTGAATATACCAAGGCTAAAGAATACAACGAAAAAGCTCTTCAAATTAGCAACCAGATCGGTAGCGTTGAATTGCAGTTTCAAAGTCACCTTAATCTTGCTTTCGATGTTTTGTTCTTAGAAGGAAACCCATCTGAAGCTGTATCAAATCTCTTTGTATGCATTGAAAAGTGCGAGGAAATGCACCGTTATTTAAGAGACAATGATAAGTACAAAATATCGTTTTTAGACCAGCATGTGTCTCCCCATCGGCTTCTCAGTGCATTGTTTTGTGCTGCTGGGAAACTTAACGAAGCTCTTTGCGCTGTAGAGCTAGGACGGGCTAGAGCTCTGGCCGACTTGATGTCAGTTCAATATTTAGTGGAAAAACAAATATCAGTCAGCCAGCATTCATGGGTTGGTATTGAGAAGATCATGAGGAAAAATGGTAACTGTTCTTGTGTTTACATTTCCTATTACAATCAAACTGTATATTTTTGGATTCTTAAGACAAACAAAGGCGTTGTTTTGCGAAAAAAGGAACTAAGTGAATGTTTTAGTCACGTAGACATAATGACATCAGTGGATGACGTTTTTGGAAACGAAACTTTCAGGAAGCATCATGTTTTACTCCAAGAGCAATGTGAAGATCGATCGCTATTTCCATCAAGCCCCGACCAGCTGACACAGGAATCGGCTCAAGAACACAGCCTCACAGCTTTCCGTCTTGTAGAAGAGGAGGAAAACGAATCTCAGTATCTTGAACCGCCAACTCTTGCTCAGTGCTACGACATGATTGTTGCTCCTGTGGCTGACTTACTTGATGAACCAGAAATCATCATTGTTCCTGATCGTTGCTTGTACCAGATTCCTTTTGCAGCATTGAAGGATCCAAGTCAGAAGTATTTATCAGATAGTTTCAGGATCCGTATTGTTCCTTCCTTGACGACTCTTCAGTTAATTCAAGACAGTCCAGCGGACTATCACAGTGAAACTGGTGCACTGATAGTGGGGGAGCCGACTATTTGCCAGGTGTATTACAAGGGAAAGCGTGAGAAATTACCCCCATTGCCTTGTGCAAGAAAGGAAGCAGAGATGATTGGACGACTGCTGGGAGCTCAACCTTTGTTGGGAGAGAATGCAACTAAGCAGGCGGTTCTGCAAGGCATACACTCAGTGAGTCTCATCCATTTCGCTGCTCATGGTGATGCCGAAAGAGGAGAAATTGCTCTTGCCCCTAGACTATCCGCTGGTAGGATTCCATGCGAAAAGGACTACCTATTGACAATGGCTGAAATTTCACAAGTACGACTTACAGCCAAACTAGTAGTCCTCAGCTGCTGCCATAGTGCATGTGGACAGATAAGGTCTGAGGGAGTTGTAGGAATCGCTCGAGCATTTTTAGGCTCAGGTGCACGCTCAGTGTTGGTGGCACTGTGGGCCATACAAGACGAAGCAACACAGGAATTTATGAGTCATTTCTACGAGCATCTTGTTCGTGGGGAAAGTGCCAGTGAATCTCTTCATCAAGCTATGAAGTGGATGAGAAGTAACGGCTTCTCTGACAGCAGCCAATGGGCTCCTTTTTTGCTGATTGGAGATAACGTGACATTTGATTTTCGAAAATAAAGGTAAGCTGAAATTGTGTTTTTATAGAATGGCGATAGTTTTTATGACCTATATTTTTCCCTGAAAAAAGGCAAGATTAGGATTGTAGTATTCATCATAACATCAATTTAACATTTATTACTATTACTGAAGGTTATTTTTTAGTCCTGTTGTCAACTCATCAAGCAAGGTTGGACTAGCTATAGTGGTAAGAACGTTCGTCTTCCACAAATGCGTCTACGATAAATTAATTACAACTCGATATCTTGTCACAATATATATCTAGTTGAACGCGAGAATTCTACAATTTTATGAACATTTCAGAAGAGTTTTAAGGCCGCCCGAAGATTTCTGACTTGTTGGCGAAAAATAACCGATTGATGTTGTTTATTCGTTTCTTTAGTTATTATCAATTTTTATATAGGGATGTTTAAGTCAAGACGTGTTGATTCGAAACTTTTATCATTAAAACCCGAATTCTTTTTATCTTTTTGTTATTTTATTTGTTATTTTTGTCATCATTACAATGTTTAGACTGGAAGATTTGTTTGTGCATTACCCAGTGTTTCTAAGTAAGGGCTATATTTTACTTACCTTTTAATAGATGATTGATTCCAAAATAGAAATTATGCCTGCCACTTATATATTGAGTATATTTTACTGTTCCAGGTTGTGTTGACAAGACCAGACCAGGATATCGGCAAGTCGGCTCTCTTTCTGAAGCCAAGGGTCTGGGAAATTGAACAATTAATCTGTTGAAAGTCACCTGAAACTGAAAGTGAGAACGCATAGACTTGTTTGGTCCACCCGTTCATGCATGTTCACGTCCTTTCATCTGCTGTTGAGCCTTCAGTTGATTTCTGTTCATGACATGGTATCTCTGACTTTGTTCCCTTTGCAAGCATTACTTCGTTATGTAAAGAGTGTATTAATACCATAAAAACAGCTGTCTTGTCTTGACATAGTCAGTTGGAAACGCTCCAGAACATTTCATTATGTAAATAGCTTGTTTATACCATGCACTATATATATATGTATATATATATATATATATATATATATATATATATATATATATATATATATATATATATATATATATTATTGGAATATCACCTGGCAAATCAAGTCTGATTGAAAGTTAAATATTGTCGTTAGGTCTTTTATGAACAACATGCAATTCGATGTACTTTTCGACATCATTGTTAGGGGTGTTAAAGCTGTAGAAAGAGTCATTATTAGTTATTAATATTGTTAGCAGATTTGCACGAAAGTATTTCAATGATCACTTTATTTTATACAAGTTAAATAATCTATTGAAGCAAAGTAATGTTAAAAAGACATTGGTTATTGTAACGCAGCATGAAGAGACACACTAAGTTTGTTTCTGCGTTAATGCGACAGGATCATTGCGACAAAAGTAATAGCGAATAGCGTTATGGGATACATGCATATTTTGTATAAATCAAGACTCAATATTCAACAGTAATTATATCTTAAGTAGCATTCTATATTTTTAAATCTCTGTTTATATATCAACATATGAACAACATGCAATTCGATGTACTTTTCGACATCATTGTTAGGGGTGTTAAAGCTGTAGAAAGAGTCATTATTAGTTATTAATATTGTTAGCAGATTTGCACGAAAGTATTTCAATGATCACTTTATTTTATACAAGTTAAATAATCTATTGAAGCAAAGTAATGTTAAAAAGACATTGGTTATTGTAACGCAACATGAAGAGACACACTAAGTTTGTTTCTGCGTTAATGCGACAGGATCATTGCGACAAAAGTAATAGCGAATAGCGTTATGGGATACATGCATATTTTGTATAAATCAAGACTCAATATTCAACAGTAATTATATCTTAAGTAGCATTCTATATTTTTAAATCTCCGTTTATATATCATGTATTTCCGCAATCACGCGGGTTTCTTCTCATCTGTTGTCACTAAGTGCGACGGAATGTGAAAAAGCACAAACCCTGGGCACTTCGACCTAATAATCAGTTTCAAAGAGTGTGTAGAAAAATCAAAATGAACAGAATAGGATAATGATACTTCAGATTTATTACCTTGTAAAATAATAGTACGTGTATAGAATCAAGCCTTGTTATTGAGGACGAAAAGGAGATTTTCGATGAAATACATCGACAAACTGAGTTAAACTAACTTTCACAAAGTCCGTCTATATTTGTACAAATGTATTGACGGGACCTCATACATTTTTTAGCATAGTTGCTAATTTTAATGGATATTCGATATACTGCAATTCTACCTTAGGAATGTACTTCAGTGTCAATTTTTTATTCTTTGCAATACGGAAAGTAATTAGTTTCATTACCAAGTTACCGTATTTTCTTGATTAAACATCGGGGGTGTTTATTTAAAACTCGGTCTCGTGGACCCGGCCTGGCGTTCATGCGGGGTGATTTTTCATCAATTTCATGATCACAGTTTACGTCTTTCATTACTAAATTCCTGGAATTTTCTGATTCAAAAGCTGAATTGATCAAAATGTTGTTATAATCTTGAAGGAAACAAGAACGAGAAGTGCCAAAGAGTCAATGAACTGTAAGAAAATTTTAACCAGAAATTCAAGTGATGTTTCCTAACTTTGAGTCTTCTATTTGTCTTTTCATATAAACCATCCTGACTCGAATAAAGAAACGATGAAGCGACCCCCGGGATGATAAAGATGAGGATCGTTACCTCGGTAAATTAAAGAAAGTCCGCGTAACAATCAGTCACACAATAGAGAATTGAAATAAACGTCAGACCTCAAATAAACGCCGGGGCCATTTATTTAATACGCGACCTTGTCGACCCGGCGTTTATTTGAACCCGGCGTTTATTCGGAGCTCGACGTTTAATCGAGAAAATACGGTAAGCGGTTCAGTTTGATGAAGTTTAGACAGCCGATGTCTTTGTAGTACTTAGTCGGCACATTTTATTACATGGGGCCGAATAGATTGTTGTTTTTTATGTGATTCACTAACACAAAATATATATTTTGCGATTGCAATCGTGTTGTGAAGTTTCTTGCTCCTTTTTGCTTTTTGTTTTTACTCGCCTATAAAAGTTGAAAACGAAGAGTCCAAATGAACAAACGAAAGGTATAAATTAATTTACTTCTCCGTCCCTCACAGGATTGAAACATCGATCGCAAAAGGAGATTTTCAACCCTTTTCCCGAGATAACCGAGGAAGATATTTTCGTCTCCAACCCCACAGCCTCGAATATCCGCGCGGAAGGCAACTTTCGCGCGGGGTCTCGAGGATATCCGACAAACATGGCGTGAATTTAAAGCAAAGGATTATATTAAAGTTCTAAGTCGATCTCTGGTACACTGTTTACGTTTAATTTTCACATGTCCACAGGTATAGCTGTTGTGCATCCTTGGAGAACCAGGGGCAGATATTTTGGGAAGGAAATCCCTGTCAACATTCCCTCTCTTTCAATAATTCTTTTTTTGTGTGTGTAAGGTATGAAAGTGGAGCGTTGGAAAAAAGATGGAATCACGTACAAGCCTGTTAACACGGTCCGTGCGAGTATAATGCTCCCAAATAATGAGAATATGTACTTATTGACTAAGTTGGAGGGCCGGATGGGAAAATATTTGGCTCGAGGTCATGGCGTACGGACCGAGCGCAGCGAGGTCCGTGTGCCATGACCGAGAGCCAAATATTTTCCCATCCGGCCCGACCTAACTTAGTCAATAAGTATTTTATCATATGACCAATTTGGAGACAAAATTACTTGAAATTTTAACGCGCGAGACCGTCCGCTTTTGTAATAGGGCCGTACGCCTTTTTCCGGCCCCGCTCGCGCAAATGCGTACGGCCCCATACGGGACTTTCATCAATGGTTTTGCAAAGAAAAGGTTCGCAGGGTCGTACGGGTCATATGATAAATTTAAATTATGCCCAGAATAATGCTTTTTCCTCCATCCTTTTTGCCAACGAGTCAGGCGAGTGAAAACGCGAGCCTGACGAGGCGGCAGTATATAGAGCCATACGTAGTTTGAAGGTTATGCAGAAAAAATCTCAGATCGTTCAGCGCGATTTTAGCGTAAGTGATCGTTTCCGGTGTCAGTGAGATTTTTTGACCATATTAGGATGTAACCGGATGTTGTTGATATTTCGCACGAGCTAATCAGAACACTATTTTCCCTTGTGACGTCACGAGGCTTCAAAGTGTTGAAGTTTGCTGGGATTTGTACTTTTCAACGTCCACTTCCGTACGTCGTTCGGCGGAGATTTTATGGCTCATTTCCGTATTAAAGTAATTTGCCTGAAATTCTGTTTTTTTTTAGGGTGTATGTAACTTGGATTTGTTACGATTGAATTGCATAATTGATAAGCTCATCAAGACCCGAGTTGTTTTCTGGAATCAACTCCGCGAGTGTTGTTAATATCATTCCAGCGAAAGCTCTCTTTCATAGTCAATTTCAACCAACGTGTTGACAGAGCCAAAGGAGCTCAAATCGAACCAACGAGTTCACTTCTGAGCACAGTTCTGAAATAAAAAGAAACTTCAAACCAAACAAATACCAATAATCACTTAAGGTGGCTGAACACAGTTTCTCTGTACCTATGCATCATTCATTGTCATTTTAAAACTACTAACGTCTGGGCGCCCAAAATTGGTGAGGCATACGATTAAGCAACAAGCTATATATTTTGTTATTTTTGTTTAGCTTTTAGGGTGTTGCCATGGCAACACGGTGGATTGTAAATCAGCCTGCAATATATGGTTTTGTTTATTTTCAGAAAATCTAGTCGTTAGATTTTGTCCATCATTTGTCTCCAGTAAACTCATAAAAATATTCGCATGTTAACACTGGTCTCATGTAATTTTAACAGAGGGATCTTCCGTAATTTGTGGTTTAATATGTTTGCGTTTTATAAAAATTTCCTCTATTAGATTTCAAATTTCTGATGGCAGGTGAATTCGA
Organism: Cladopsammia gracilis; assembly: GCA_022457155.1. Taxonomy (NCBI): domain Eukaryota; kingdom Metazoa; phylum Cnidaria; class Anthozoa; order Scleractinia; family Dendrophylliidae; genus Cladopsammia; species Cladopsammia gracilis. The sequence goes on from JAJGOT010000643.1 coordinate 152,175, forward strand.
CATATTGGGAACTATTATTGTGCCAAATTTCGTCAAATTCTAACGAGTGGTTCCGTAGAAATCAGCACATTTCCGAGGAAAGTCGCTAAAATATCCAGTCACATTTTTTTGGTCAACTGCGCATGCGTTGCATTTGACTGGGTTCTCGATCCTAAGACAAAAACGACCAAAAAGGCAGTGTATTTCTTCAATGGTTCTATAAATTATCTATTGATTCAACAAACATTTTTACGAACAACAAATTGTTTGATTTTAAGACGAAAAACAACACTTTCGCGATCCACGCTGAGCAAAATAAAATGATCGCTGAATAGGCGCCACGTTTGTTTATCTCAAAACTCTGCACATGCTGACTCACGTAAGCAGCTGAAATTGAAGAGCGCGTGCAAACTGTGTTCAGCCACCTTAAAACGAACCAGGAGTACCCAACGAGGCCGCTCCACAAAAAAGCCGCTCTGCAGGCTGTTATGGAGCTGGCTGGGAAATTAAAGTGCACCTAACCCCAAATTTTTTTTTTGGCTTAATCAACTCTATGTACGTTGAAAAGTTGAATAGCTAAATATTTCTTGTTTTTAACGTCGCGTTAGTGAGTTATGGAGATTTGAATTTACAAAATGCTAATCAGAGATGACGTAAATTCGGGAATCATTTATTATAAAACTACTTGTTTTTACCTCCAAGTGATATTTTTTACGAATCAATTGACTATCCACAGTTTATATTTGGTATTTCTCAAATTGATTTTCCTTAAATTGTATACTGCGTATTGTTAATTGACGTAGAAATAATGGCAAATTCCCGAATTTACGTCATCTAATTAGCATTTTGTAAATTCAAATCTCTATTCTTGGCTTTCACATGACGTCATAAAAATTAAAAAATCTAAAGAAAACGTCCTACAAAGCTGTTTCTAACATGGTATGTGGATACAAGTGTTATAATCTTTCACAAAAAGTTTCAGGTTTTAACGATGTTTTGCTTCCGATTTACAAAGGTTTTAAATGTGTCACGCAATGCGTCACGCTATTTCAGATAAGCCGCGAAAATAACAAAATTGAATCAGCTGAAAGTTATTGTTTGCATTTTAAGTGCTTATAAGCCGAGTTAATTGAGCTTATAACAAATACAATATTTTTGAATGTGATTTTTGGTGTAATTAAGACTTTGAATTTTTGGCCGCCATCTTTGTGCCCCTCTCAGGGGCACAAAGATGGCCGCTCCATACATTTCTTACTAAAATATCTAATACTCGTTCGCCTATAACTCTTGAACGAAATGCTTTTGCGCTTCAAAATTTGGCCAAGATGTGTAGTTTTAAACTCTTTACAATTCCATAAACATTTTGGATTCGAAATCTATTTTTAAATGCTTCTGAATTTTGATATGACGTAAGTGAAAGCTAAGAATAACTCACTAACGCGACGTTAAAAACAAGAAATATTTAACTATTCAACTTTTCAACGTACATAGAGTTGATTAAGCAAAAAAAAATTTGGGTTTAGGTGCACTTTAAACGCTGGAGAGTGATCTGGCTGGGATTTGACTCAAACCGCGTGTGGCTTGCTGAGAATATGATTAAGATATTGTTCCTGGCTGAATAAAAAAGCTCAGCTCGGCCCGACCTAACTTAGTCAATAAGTATTTTATCATATGACCAATTTGGAGACAAAATTACTTGAAATTTTAACGCGCGAGACCGTCCGCTTTTGTAATAGGGCCGTACGCCTTTTTCCGGCCCCGCTCGCGCAAATGCGTACGGCCCCATACGGGACTTTCATCAATGGTTTTGCAAAGAAAAGGTTCGCAGGGTCGTACGGGTCATATGATAAATTTAAATTATGCCCAGAATAATGCTTTTTCCTCCATCCTTTTTGCCAACGAGTCAGGCGAGTGAAAACGCGAGCCTGACGAGGCGGCAGTATATAGAGCCATACGTAGTTTGAAGGTTATGCAGAAAAAATCTCAGATCGTTCAGCGCGATTTTAGCGTAAGTGATCGTTTCCGGTGTCAGTGAGATTTTTTGACCATATTAGGATGTAACCGGATGTTGTTGATATTTCGCACGAGCTAATCAGAACACTATTTTCCCTTGTGACGTCACGAGGCTTCAAAGTGTTGAAGTTTGCTGGGATTTGTACTTTTCAACGTCCACTTCCGTACGTCGTTCGGCGGAGATTTTATGGCTCATTTCCGTATTAAAGTAATTTGCCTGAAATTCTGTTTTTTTTTTAGGGTGTATGTAACTTGGATTTGTTACGATTGAATTGCATAATTGATAAGCTCATCAAGACCCGAGTTGTTTTCTGGAATCAACTCCGCGAGTGTTGTTAATATCATTCCAGCGAAAGCTCTCTTTCATAGTCAATTTCAACCAACGTGTTGACAGAGCCAAAGGAGCTCAAATCGAACCAACGAGTTCACTTCTGAGCACAGTTCTGAAATAAAAAGAAACTTCAAACCAAACAAATACCAATAATCACTTAAGGTGGCTGAACACAGTTTCTCTGTACCTATGCATCATTCATTGTCATTTTAAAACTACTAACGTCTGGGCGCCCAAAATTGGTGAGGCATACGATTAAGCAACAAGCTATATATTTTGTTATTTTTGTTTAGCTTTTAGGGTGTTGCCATGGCAACACGGTGGATTGTAAATCAGCCTGCAATATATGGTTTTGTTTATTTTCAGAAAATCTAGTCGTTAGATTTTGTCCATCATTTGTCTCCAGTAAACTCATAAAAATATTCGCATGTTAACACTGGTCTCATGTAATTTTAACAGAGGGATCTTCCGTAATTTGTGGTTTAATATGTTTGCGTTTTATAAAAATTTCCTCTATTAGATTTCAAATTTCTGATGGCAGGTGAATTCGACATATTGGGAACTATTATTGTGCCAAATTTCGTCAAATTCTAACGAGTGGTTCCGTAGAAATCAGCACATTTCCGAGGAAAGTCGCTAAAATATCCAGTCACATTTTTTTGGTCAACTGCGCATGCGTTGCATTTGACTGGGTTCTCGATCCTAAGACAAAAACGACCAAAAAGGCAGTGTATTTCTTCAATGGTTCTATAAATTATCTATTGATTCAACAAACATTTTTACGAACAACAAATTGTTTGATTTTAAGACGAAAAACAACACTTTCGCGATCCACGCTGAGCAAAATAAAATGATCGCTGAATAGGCGCCACGTTTGTTTATCTCAAAACTCTGCACATGCTGACTCACGTAAGCAGCTGAAATTGAAGAGCGCGTGCAAACTGTGTTCAGCCACCTTAAAACGAACCAGGAGTACCCAACGAGGCCGCTCCACAAAAAAGCCGCTCTGCAGGCTGTTATGGAGCTGGCTGGGAAATTAAAGTGCACCTAACCCCAAATTTTTTTTTTGGCTTAATCAACTCTATGTACGTTGAAAAGTTGAATAGCTAAATATTTCTTGTTTTTAACGTCGCGTTAGTGAGTTATGGAGATTTGAATTTACAAAATGCTAATCAGAGATGACGTAAATTCGGGAATCATTTATTATAAAACTACTTGTTTTTACCTCCAAGTGATATTTTTTACGAATCAATTGACTATCCACAGTTTATATTTGGTATTTCTCAAATTGATTTTCCTTAAATTGTATACTGCGTATTGTTAATTGACGTAGAAATAATGGCAAATTCCCGAATTTACGTCATCTAATTAGCATTTTGTAAATTCAAATCTCTATTCTTGGCTTTCACATGACGTCATAAAAATTAAAAAATCTAAAGAAAACGTCCTACAAAGCTGTTTCTAACATGGTATGTGGATACAAGTGTTATAATCTTTCACAAAAAGTTTCAGGTTTTAACGATGTTTTGCTTCCGATTTACAAAGGTTTTAAATGTGTCACGCAATGCGTCACGCTATTTCAGATAAGCCGCGAAAATAACAAAATTGAATCAGCTGAAAGTTATTGTTTGCATTTTAAGTGCTTATAAGCCGAGTTAATTGAGCTTATAACAAATACAATATTTTTGAATGTGATTTTTGGTGTAATTAAGACTTTGAATTTTTGGCCGCCATCTTTGTGCCCCTCTCAGGGGCACAAAGATGGCCGCTCCATACATTTCTTACTAAAATATCTAATACTCGTTCGCCTATAACTCTTGAACGAAATGCTTTTGCGCTTCAAAATTTGGCCAAGATGTGTAGTTTTAAACTCTTTACAATTCCATAAACATTTTGGATTCGAAATCTATTTTTAAATGCTTCTGAATTTTGATATGACGTAAGTGAAAGCTAAGAATAACTCACTAACGCGACGTTAAAAACAAGAAATATTTAACTATTCAACTTTTCAACGTACATAGAGTTGATTAAGCAAAAAAAAATTTGGGTTTAGGTGCACTTTAAACGCTGGAGAGTGATCTGGCTGGGATTTGACTCAAACCGCGTGTGGCTTGCTGAGAATATGATTAAGATATTGTTCCTGGCTGAATAAAAAAGCTCAGATTGCTTTTCCTGGCTATCAGGCTTTTTAAAATTTTATCACTGACATAAACCTGATAAACTGTGTAAGATGCCATTTGAAAAACAGTTTTTAGTGCATCTTCAAATCACACAATGAATTGGATAGAAAGAGTCACACAAAACTTTTCTTTTAGACTGCTGTATCCAGGCGAATCAGCGAGTTCATTGCAAACAAGAGGCTCCGAGTAGCCTATACTCATGCGCATGAGACGCTAAGACGCCAGTGGTGGTTGGACATGGTCTGGAAGGCATCATGGGATGAATTATCATTTCAAACGGCTTTCGGTTCAGTTTCAAATGAACCTTCGAGCTGTGAGGACCTCGAGGAACTACAAATTTTCAGAAATTTAGCCGCTATGAAAGCACAAATCGGCCTAAATTGAAGTTTATGCTATTACTTTTGTATAGATACCTTTTTTTTTACAACAAAATGACTTGAGGTATCATTCTACGTCGATCGATCGATTACTCGAAACAAAGGAATATATTCCCCTCAACATATTCCCCCCGACATATTCCCCTGGACTTAGTCCCCTAATAATAGAATAATACAAACGGGAAGACAAAATAGGGCTTAACAAGGAAAACACACTATCATCAGTCAATATTTTTTGTTTAGATAAAAAGACAACTTCATTAATCTTATTCCTACATAGTTAACTTGCCGGGTCGCGACCAAAAAGCGAAATATTGATAACATTATTAGATGGTATCTTACCGCGATTTAGGTTTCGGGGTCTTCAATAGTGTATGACGCCTCGGTTTACGCTTAATGAATAAAAGGTCAAAACGTCTTAATGAACTCATATTTCCTTGAATGAAAATGTCTTTTCCTTGAATAAAAGAGTTAAACGCTTATCAGAATTCAGTGATTTTCTGCTTCTGGAAGGCTTGGCGATTTATTTATCCTAATAGTCCATTTTACAGTTGTGTGCTTGGTGACCTTGCCTTCGAGTTGAAGCGAGGCTGGAGGTGACCTTGCTTTGATACAAACCTTTCTGCCTTTCATATGTTAATAATGCTTTTCTCATGCTAACTAGTTAAATTTACATCTGAAAAGATCCAAGGTCTGTATCATAACAAGGTCAACTTGAGCCTCGTCTCCACTCAAAGGCCGGGGCGCTAAGAAGACAACTGTAAAATGGTCTATTGCAGCACGGCGCGCTAGCGTCTGTGAATTATATTATAAACATCACAAAATAATATTTAAATTCAGCAACCCGCTTTATCGCGTTCGAAGAACGCAATCCTAATTTCGTGTTGGTTGTCCTGTGGTTTATGTGCAGTAAAATTTGAGATTTTTTGGTAGCCGGTCTTCCAAATGGCCGCCCCTATTGTTTTTTTTTTCAGGGGCTCATTTCCGCCGGAAATTCCTTCGAACGCGTCTCCATAATCTGTGATTACTGCTAGTTATATCTAGTGTTTTCTAAAATTTCTGACTTTTCCTGTGTATATAGAATGCCATTCTTATCCGCATAATGTTTTCGCGAATCAAAAAATCTTTAAAGCAAACTTTATTTCAGAAAGCACTATTTAACTTAATTATACTTACTAGTTGTACCTATCGGTAAGTGCCAACGAGCCAATGAATCATTGTTGTTGTTGTGAATCAATGTTTCCCTTAACAACCATTATCCTTATCAACAACAATGATTCATTGGCTCGTTGGCACTTACCGATAGGTACCACTAGTAATTAAATATAACCTTTCCTTCTTGGAAGTGTTACTGAAAAGATATGCAGGAGAGAGAAAATTAGAAATTAGCGAAGGTAAAGATTTCAGTTGGCGGCCGTGGAATGTGTTTTGGAACAGCAAACTGTGTGTCCCGAAATGTTTTAGAAAAACATACTTATACCCCGTTCACACCAACGCTTAAACATGTTTAAATGCTGTTTAATTTAGTTTCAAACAGGTTTAGTTAAATACCCCTAAACCTGCAGTGATATTTGGAGTGAAATCTTTACTAAGTTCAAATATATGGTTTTCATATATTCACATTCATATATATTCACTATCATCGGGTATGTTACGAACTCGCAATTGACCATCTATCCATGTGGCTTGATAGCTCAGTGGATAGAGCATTGCACCGGTATCGCAAGGTCATGGGTTCGAATCCCGTTCAAGCCTGAATTTTTTCTTAGGTTGCTTTTTCAACTGCGAGGATCACAAATTTCACTCAAAGGCAACTTTATTGACTTTTATTACCATTCCAGGTAGTTTGAGTCATACACCTAAATCAAAAAAGGTTGCTGTCGTCGATTGGTGTTTGGTGTTTCGTCATTCATTACTCCCGGTGCATTCTGGGGGATGACTATTGCTTGGCGACGCTGTGTGTGTGACGGCCGTCGTTGTTTGCAGTATGCCTGCACCATACTCCCAAGGTCTACGATGGCGCGTTATATACCTCGGTCTATCAGTTGAAGAGGCTGCAGTGTTCAATGACGGTACTGAGTATCATTGCAAAAAGAAAAAAGCGGGAAAAACAAGCCAAAAAAAGCTTCATACCGCATAAAATACACATAATGAGATTTAAAGCCACGTGCGCTTTGAAAAGGCTTGCTGGGTTTTCGGTTCAGTGACTACGAAAAATACTGACTGCGGCAGCACTTGGTGAGTTAACTGGGTTATTTTTTTAGTAACCCGGTTAAAATTCCTTGTGTGTTTATAATGAAATAACCGAGTTTATTTTTCTGAGCGGCTGCGCTTCAGACGGTTTAACTTTGAACGTGAGAAATCATGGCTGTGTTTTCACGAGGCGGTTTTTCTCGCTTAACATTCCTGTAGATATATTTTCTTTTGTTAAGACAATAGAAAATTAGAACACAAAAGAACGACAATACAATGCCCTTCTTTGTTGTTTAATTGCCGACAAGCTTAAGCGACCTGGTTTGCTCGCTCGTGAAAACACGGCCCATGTTATCATTTGTTAGCGAGAGCGGCACAAAACAATACGATTAATGAGTGAAAACAATGCATCTGCACGTGCATTTTATATATTGTTATCCCCTGCAAAACAACATCGTCAAATGATCAAATTATAGGTTTTGTGGAGAACGTAAACACTTGACGGTTTTCCTTTCTCTATTTGAAATTGAAAGTCGTCCGTACGAATGTCTACACATTTCTTGTTTTGTTTTTGGATCGAGAATACCAAGACAAATGTCTGTGGACAGCGACTCGGCGGCCTCCATTGCCTCAGACGCAGAGAATGAGCGCTGCTATACCAGAATGCACCAGGAGTAATGAATGAACAAACACCAAACACCAAACACCAATCGTCGACAGCAACCTTTTTTGATTTAGCTGTATCAGAAGCTCATAACAGATAAGCTTCTGGTCATATACATTTAGAAACGTTCAAGATACAGGCTAAAAACATGGTTAAACTAAACAACATTTAAACATGTTAAACCGTTGGTGTGAATGGGGTATTAGTTTAGAATGAGAAAATTGGGAATGAGTCTCACTGAGCAAATCGCGCGCACGCCGCGTCATAATTCAAATGGACAGACTGCAAATCACAGTAGTTGCTAAAAATATATATATATATATATATATATATATATATATATATATATATCTCTGTGTCGTAATTGTTCATCAGTAGGATGCCTAAAATGTGTGCAATTCTACACAATGCAATAAGGTCTTATTGTGACGTAAGGCAATTAAGGCAATTCTAAGGCAACGAACAAGTTCAGCATTTCGTGTAAGAAAAAAAGTTTCGCTATGAGCGAGAAAGTGATGATTTTGATTTCTGCGCTGGCAGTTTTTGTTCTTTTATCGAATCCTATGTTAACTACTGGGAAAGAAGGTAAAAAATAGTTTCGTTTAATTATTGTATTCTTCGACTTTTTTAAAGGTATTCAGCATCATTTCTTTGTTTTCGTTTTGTATTTGTTTTTTTGCGACTTTCTGTCAGCATTTGCTTGTTGCCCGTAATTTATGTTTAGTAATATCGTTAATTTATTGTCGAATAGCATTCCGCTTTTTTTCCTTTGTTCCTCTCCAGAATGACAGAATCTGCGAATTGTTCGCAGTAAATTTTAGAATACATAATTTTTTTCATGATGAGTCTTAAAATCTTATCACTAAATGTAAGAGGCCTGAACAAAACCTCAAAAAGAAGACAGATATTTAGATGGCTTCATCAACGAAATTCTGACATCATATATCTCCAAGAAACATACTCTTCAGCTGAAACTATTAATCTGTGGGAATCCGAATGGGGTGGCAAAGTTGTTGCAAGTCACGGTTCAACTCACAGTCGAGGTGTGATGATACTTTTTAAACCCCGATCGAACGTAGAAATCCAAAATGTAATAAGTGACAAAAATGGTAAATACGTTTCAGCAGAAGTAATCGTTGATGACACAAAATTTATTTTCTTAAATGTCTATGCACCAAATGACCAAAAACAACAAATTCAGTTCCTTAGGGATCTGTCCACTTCAGTAATTAATCAATTTGTAAACGAAAAGGTGTTACTTGACGGAAATCTAAATTGTGCTCTTAATGATATAGACAAATGCGGAGGCCGCTCATTCGAACTCAAAAGAACCGTTATTGAAGAAATAAATGAATTAACAAACACCTTTGAGTTAGTCGACATATGGAGACAAATGCACCCGAGCATTCCTGGCTTCACCTGGCACAATGCATCCTGCAAAATGAAATGCCGACTAGATTATTTCTTTCCTTCAAAAAATATGCAACACCTGATCACCGATTGCCAAATAGTCTCAAATATATTTTCAGAACATTCAGCACTCCAACTATCTTTAACTACTGAAGAAAAAGAAACAAAACGTGGACCAGGCTTCTGGAAATTTAATAACTCGCTACTTACTGACAAAGATTACACAGAACACATAACTAAAAGTATCCCGCAATTTATAGCAAAATATCAAGACCTTGACGACAAAGGACTATTTTGGGAAATGATAAAAAATGGAAATCAGAGCCACAACAATTATTTATGCAAAAAGAAAAGCTAGAGAAAAACGAGATGAAGAAAGAACTTTTACGACAATTTGGTTACTTGCAAGAACAACTGAGAGCCAAATTTAGTGAAACCACCAAAACTGAAATAGACCGCGTCAAAGCTAAACTATCAAAAATCATTTCAAACAAAACGCAAGTAGTCCAGGCATTTTATCGCCAAAAATAGGTCAACCTGTTACTAATTGCAACAGAAGGTTTTTTAACGCCTTTTGGTCCAGGAACATGTCCTCTATAACATAGCAAAAGTCTCTGAAAATCTGAGTGGGGGAAGATGACTAAAAACGAGTTTTATTAGAACCCCATATAATGCAGCATGGAAACGAAGCTGCAAGTACTGTCTGTATCGCGTGAGTTTTTACCACGTGCAGCATGCATTTGCAGAGAGAGAAAGAGTTTATCGTGTTTTCTTCCTTAAGGCAAGTCCATTTACATAAAAGGGTACAGATTACATCAAATAATTGCTCACTTAAAATTCTTTAATCAGCAAAAAACACAAAGCTTGCAGAAAGCGTCTGCGCTGTTAGCTATCTGGCTGAGGCATTTAGTAAAGAATTTTGTCTTCCGCGAAAAAAGTTAAAAGTTGAAAAAGAAATTTTTATGCTAAAAGAAACAGTACGGTTATGTGCTAAGGTTATCGGTAATTCAAGAAAAATTCATTGCGACCTGAGTAGTGAATCCCAAAATGATCGAATTTCATCTCAGTGAAAACAACAGATATTGTACTCATCGCTTCGCGCTTCGTGTGTTATCTTTTTCTCATGACTTAGAAATCACTCAATTAAAACCTTTTCTAAAATTAAAATTTATCATGCGAACAACAAATGCGCTTTGAACACAAAACAATTTGTCTGAAATTCATTCTCACTGAAGACATAAGTTCGGCAAGAATAAAACCAAACTTTTAAAAAAGTTCAAGAAAGCCAATTTAAATCACATTTATGAAATCAACCTAGACGTTCTCGAGTACCATATAGCTGTATATAGAAATTGCATTACGTATTTGAGATTTGTTTTGGGCAGAAACAAATCTATCGTTGTCTTAATGTCTTTTACACTATCCAATTTGCCTATAATTTCAGAAAAAAGATTTTGAATCATGGATGAAACAGTAAACTGTGTTATTTAAAAAAATATCTTGCCGTGGTGAGGGTGACGTCGTAACTCTAAGAGAAATAATAACGGTTATTAACGGTAAGCCGAGCGTTGCAACTTTTTGAAGCACTGCTGCTACAATTTTACAAGAGTTCCACGAGCAGCGGGATGACGTGGATATCGAAGAACAAAAATGAACATCATCAAAACAGCAGCTAAGCTAATAGAAAAAGGACGTCAAATCAATTGCGACATCAAGTGACAACTACCCCGCGCTAGCCACCAATGCCGAATCACATGTCTACTACCTTCCCGCTACACTTTCAGCATTTCTGGAAGTTCTTGTCTCAGAAACAAATATCTCGTTGAAGGTAGCGTCAGTCGGGCAGGCGATTGTTTAAGCTGCGCGGCCATGAGTCGTTGTCGCACCTTTACAGATCGGGCTTGCAGTTCAGTTGCATCACCACGGATTTTGTTCATCATAACCAATAAGTGCAAATGTTCAACCAGAATGCTGCGCTTGGCCAGGGAACTAATATACCTTATTTTAATGGCGAGTTTGTCCAGTACGCGGCCTACAACGTCGACCACAACACTAGGACACTGGACGTCAATAACACCTTCCATGGTATGGGCATGATTGCCGTCGTTTACACCTGGCACTAAACACAATCGTGATGTCCCGCGACGCGAAGTTACTCCAGAAGAAATTTCGACAAGTGGAAGGGTAGAACTATATCCATGTGGGCCCAGACAGGTGAACGTGGAGATCAAATATAAAGACCCTTGTTCTTGTACGAGCGGAAGACCCAACTGCTAACCTCGGCGTCCTGTAGAAGGTATCTCTACTGTTTGGCACCCCGCGCCCATCTTGGAGTAGCATGATACAATCTGTTCACCAAGGAAGGCACCCCGCAGGGCAAGTGTTCTGTTATGTTTCTTCCTATGATCGATATGAATCCGTCTATCTCTTCCGCCATGAACTTTGTTTCTGAGCATGCTTAGCAACACGGAATTACGAATCCAATCATCACGTTTGATCAGCCCCTATGGTTAAAGGCCTTTAATATAATACAGACGGAACCAGCTAACAGCGTTTTGCGCAATGTGATCGTGCGTCTTTGTGCTTTTCACGCGGAGATCAGCATTCTCGGAAGTATCGGCCTTCTGATGGCGGGGTTCGGTTTACGAGAAGTCTTAGAACTGATATATGCGTCTAATGACCAGAAAGGCTATTGCACTGGCAGTGCGTGCGCACCTCATTGTGGACGCTGCTATGAGTGTGCTATATTCGGACGCTTTGGAAGTACCTGTACCGCTTCTACAGCAGCCAGGTAATAACCATTTATTTTGTCGATAAAGCATATATGGCTTTGACCTTTTTATATCGTAGTTTCCGAGGAAAACACCACAATTTGCGATGTGAACGGGGAAGTTGCAGCAAACAGAGAGACTGAGATTGAGCATAGAGGTATTGACTTCTGTAAAATTAATACACTTTTACATGTCACCCAAAGCAGACAACAATTACATCAGATTCTTCTTAATTTTGTCAATTCAGATAATGAGAGTACTATAGACCACTTTCATAATGGCGGCCGATTTATTTATTCTTTTATATGTATTTTAATTAGCCTCACTGGCCTCGGTAGCATGTGCAAAATTCAAAAGAATTTTTACTCTAAAATGAGGCCAGTGAGGCTGATTAACATACATATGAAAGAATAAATAAATCGGCCGCCATTATGAAAGTGGTCTATAGCGTCTGTATTAGGTGATGAGATTTCCGAGTCAGATATCCATTCCCACATTGCACAGAGCACTCATACCAGTAAATATTTAAAGTCAATAGTTTTATCCCCAAAATTGGTGGTTTAAGGTGTTTCCCTCCAGTTTCCGTGCAGCCGCACCGACCATTTTTATTCGGCCGTTTAACTAACTTTCCTTTATTGAATTAGTATGAAAATTACAAAAAGTATTGTACAAAGTTTGAAGTTTATAATACTGTAACAATTTTGTAAATCGGATTTAAAATTGCGGAGATAAACGAGAAACATTGAAATCACTTGAGTCTAAATTCCAAGCGATTGCGATGGCATATAGAAAAATCAAAACTATTACGATAAACTATGACATATGGCAAACAAAATATCTAAAAATTAGAAACTATTGTCAAGCCGATTTTGAGTAAATCAGAAAAACATTTCAAACTTGTGATTTTGCATTTGTATGAGCACATCTACAAAATCATCAATTAAGCTTATAAAAGTTTAATTTCTCAATCTCAAATTTACGTTAAAATGTGTGTTTAGTGTATGAGATGAAACTATGAAAGTTTGAAAGCGTTTCTCGTTTTAGTTTTGGAGATTCGATTTTCTATAGGAAACCGTAGTTTTTTGACTGAGTTCTTGATATTGTAGTTTTAGCACATTTCTACATATTTCAAAAACTGCGAGATAGATTTTTTTAAAACTTTTATAGTCGTTTCTTTATAATATGACCAACATTGTCTCGAAGTTTCATCTTGATTGAAACATTGCAACATGGTCAAATAAAATAATAAAGTTCACCTAAAACGCGATTGAGAAGTTGTGCTTTGATTGCACGGTTGAAGGCGCACGTCGCAAAAACGCTTTAATTAATTCAGATGAAGTGTAACGCATTTCTGCGTGTTGAGAATTATGCAAATCGAGTTGACTTCTTTCTTTTCCCTACAATTCAAAATGTCGAGAGTGTCCAGTGCACGTCAAATGTGAATAAGAAAACTGCTTTCAAATGAACGTCCCACTGAAATTCGTGGGAATGATAAAAATAGCGTGGAACACAGCCCCTAAAAATTACTCTGCAAAACATGATGGTCACGCAGAAATGCGTTGCGCTTCACCTGAATTAATTAATTAAAGCGTCTTTGCACGCCTTCAACCGTGCAATCAAAACACAAAGTCTCAATCGCGTTTTAGGTGAACTTTAATATTTTATTTGACCATGTTGCAATGTTTCAATCAAGATGAAACTTCGAGACAATGCTGCTCGTATTATAACGAAACGACTATAAAAGTTTAAAAAAAATCTATCTCGCGGTTTTTGAAATATATAGAAAAGCGCTAAAACTACAATATCAAGGTCTCAGTCAAAAAACTTTGGTTTCCTATAGAAAATCGAATCTCCAAAAATAAAACTAGAAACGCTTTCAAACTTTCATAGTTTCATCTCATACTATAAACACACATTTTGGCGTAAATTTGAGATTGAGAAATTAAACTTTTATAAGCTTAATTGAGGATTTTGTATGTGCTCATACACATGCAAAATCACAAGTTCGAAATGTTTTTCTGATTTACTCAAAATCAACTTGACAAAAGTTTTTAATTTTTAGATATTTTGTTTGCCATATGTCATAGTTTATCGTAATAGTTTTGATTTTTCTATATGCCATCGCAATCGCTCGGAATTTAGACTCAAGTGATTTCAATGTTTCTCGTTTATCTCCGCAATTTTAAATCCGATTTACAAAATTGTTACAATCATATAAACTTCAAACTAAGCACAATATTTTGTATACGTTTCATATTAATTCAATAAAGGAAAGTTAGTTAAACGGCCGCTTAAAAATGATCGGTGCGGCTACATGGAAACTGGAGGGAAACACCTTAATAGAGAAAATGCAATAAGACATTTTAATCTAATATTGCAGGCCGCCAACTTCGCTTCGAGATTTGCTAGTCCTCTTGTGCGATTACAGTGTATGCTTCCGAAGATCGCTGTAATCTCTATTTTAGACCAGCGCCAAAGGCAAACGCGAGAGGTGTACGAGTTTGGCATATGAAGAAAGTCAAAGATCAGCTGGGTAGGGAAGTTTGCGGAAACCCCCTGTTTCTTCACGCCGTAACCGGATGTTACACCACTTCGCGCCTGCATGGAGTTGGCAAGGCACCGACACTGAAGAAATTTGAGAATGTACCATACTTCAAAGAGCAAGGTAACGTGTTCAGCTGTCATTCGGTGTATCTGACGGGCACTCGTGTCACTTTTCGGTGGTTAGCCAGGGGTTGGTCTTGACGCTCTTAGGTATCAGCGATACTTCGAGAAACGTGCAACGAATACATCTCATATATGGCCACAGAATCTCCCTCCAAGTGCAGCAGCGGCCCGATTTCACAGTCTGCGCGTGTATCTACAAGTGAAGTAGTGGCAGGGAGAGGATGCAGAAATGTTGCTAGAGGACTGGGGATGGAAAGTCACTGGTGATCAATTATTTTCTGTTGCGACGGACTTGCCGCCTGCCCCAGACTCGCTTCTTCAGTTAATCCGATGCAACTGTTTGTCTGACTGTAACACTATGAGGTGCATGTGTCGCAAGAATGGTATGCAGTGTTCTCCAGCCTGCGGCCAGTGCAAAGGGTCTGCGTGCACTAATTATCCTAATGCTCTGGACTACGAAAGTGAAGATTCGGAAGACTAACTTGCATAGCATGTGTATATTAGAATACAATTATGACTCTCTAGCGAGAAGATAGGTTTGTTTTGTTAATGTTACTATTAATTATTAATAAACTATGTCTCGGCCAATGTAAACTTTTGAATAACTCAACATTTTACTAAGTTACTATTTTATGGGAACTTTTTTCCAGATTAGGGCCTGGAATCATTGTATTAAGAGTATGTTTTTAGTTTTGAAGGAAAATGGCTCGATTTATACCAATAAAAAGCGCTTAACAGCGAATTTCGATTTATAGCCTCATGTCTATGTTGCAGCAGAGAGCGAATTTGACGTTGATCGTATTTGGAGGTGTTCCTATGCTTGGATCTTTAGAGACTTTTAGTATATTCATAAATAGGTTATTTCTATCTGGTTTATGATGAGAAAGCTTCTGTTGCAATTAGTAGCGGGTCCGATTACAAAATGACTGGACTAAAGGCGCAATGGTACGTAGTAAAGCCAGGTGGTACGAATTTGGAGAAAAAAATAATAAATATTTTTATAATCTGGAAAAGAGGAATTATAAGAAAAAACACATCGTCTCACTTACAAAAGAAAATGGTTCCACATTGTCCGATCCCAAATTAATCCTTGAAGAAGAAGCAAACTTTTATCAAAATCTTTACAACTCAAAAAATATCAATCCAAACAACGAGATGTTTTCCTTTTTTTTTTAATCTGAAGGGCTTGAGACGCTCAGTGAGGAAGAATCAGAACAATGCGAAGGATCTTTAACGTTAGAAGAATGTGCGAAAGCGATTAAAAATTTTAAAAATGATAAAACACCGGGATCTGACGGGTTTACTATTGAATTTTATCGACATTTTTGGCACTTGCTTGGAAAATACTTAGTCGAGAGTTTTAACTATGCTTTTCAAAAAGGAAGTTTTTGAAAAGCATTAACAAAGCTCGGAATTATTTCTCTTATTCCCAAGAAAGGCAAAAACTTAAATTTTTTGAAAAACTGGAGACCAATAACATTGCTAAACATATTGCCAAAACTTATTCACCCGTGTCAAGCAGGTTATGTAAAAGGAAGATATATCGGAGAGTGTATAAGAACAATTTCTGATACAATGTCTTTTACAAAACTAAAAAACATTCCGGCCGCAGCTGTTTTCCTAGATTTCGAAAAAGCTTTCGATTCCATAGAGTGGACGTACTTGCAAAAATGCTTAGAGGTTTTTAATTTTGGTCCGCAGCTTCGTCATTGGATAAGAGTATTCTACAATGACATCTCAAGTTGTGTGCTCAATAATGGCTTTGCAAGTGAACAGTTTCCGCTTTTTAGAGGTGTAAGGCAAGGATGCCCTTTATCTGGCCTTCTCTTTATCATAGGCATAGAAATTCTTGGAAATTCAATTAGACAATCGTCAGAAATAAAAGGTATTGACATTGAACCGGAAAAAACGATAAAACTTTCCCAGTATGCGGATGACACTACTGTTTTTGTCAAAGACGATAAGTCGATATATACACCTTATTCGATGGTTTAACAGATAATACGCGCGGATATTTTACGAGTTGCGTAGTATTTTTCCGAGCCCCGTAGGGGTGAGGAAAAATACAAGCAATGAGTAAAATATCCACGCGTATTATCTGTTAAACCATCAAATAAGGGATTTATTATTCGACTGCTTAATTTTCAAATTAACTTATCAAATTAGAGAATTTTTCGTCCAGTATTTCACTTTCGTCCTGAGCGCGCGCACTTGCAATTTAAGGTGATTCCCTGGTTTTGCACTGCACATCCCTACTGCGCATAAACATTGCGACATCAGATTGAAAAAAATGGCGGCTTTTGTGAGGAAAGCCGGCCTTTCCCACGATAGAAAAGGACTCTGTGAGCGCTAGCGCAAAATCGAGCACGGTGACTCCCATTTTATACTGCATAAATTCAATCAGGACAGTGTTCCCAACGCAAATTTAAAAAGTGAGCAAAAATCTATGATCAGATTTTGCATAGTTTATAGAAATCCTACGAAGAAAGCCATTTTGGGTAGAGGACCGCACACCAAGCAACCGTCTACTGTTCGAGTGTTCAGTAAATTTGAAGCTTTTTGGACACGTTTTCTATGATACAGACGATTATACATACACATAAAGTCAACTTATACGCGAAATATCAATATGCCGTGGAAATATTGAGCATATTAGCTTCACGCGGTTATTGCCTGAAAATGCCTTTAAACACTGTATTCGTCAGCAGTATACCACTAAAATGAGCACGGTGACCCCTCATTTTTGTTGCAATTTTGGAACCTTCATGACTTGTTCAATATTTGTGCCAAGTTTCATTACAAATCTATGACAGATTCTTTTTCCAGGGAATTACCTTAACTTCGCTCTGTTCCCATCTTGTCAAACCGGTATGCTACAGTGTAATACGCTCGCATATTTTGCGCGTTCTCTTGGCCTTTTACGGTTAAATGACGTCAGAGTCGAATAATAAATAACCTTTTTAACCTACTCGATATATTTGAAAAAGCATCTGGCCTTCGGATAAACCAATCGAAATCAGAACTCTTATATTTAGGATCATCGCGTCGACGCAAAGACAAGATCTTAGATCTTCAGGTCAGTGAAGAACCGATATATGCTTTAGGAGTATTTTTCTCATATAACGAAGATCTCGTAATTAAAAAACATTTTTATGACAAACTTGGCCCTCTAAAGAAAGTGCTAAATATTTGGTCGGCAGGAGACATTTCCACGTTTGGAAAAATAAATATAGTCAAAACACTTGCACTATCAAAACTAACTTTTATCTGTAGCGTAATCGAGACGCCTCTTTCCTTCACGGAAGAAGTAAATAAGATAATTTTTAGTTTCATATGGAGATACAAACCACCTAAAATAAAAAAAAACGACAATTATAAAAAGCAAAGAAGAGGGAGGACTTAACATGATAGACTTCTCTGTGTTCGATAAAGCGTTAAAGTTATGCTGGGTAAAACGACTATATTCAGATGATAATGCCCAGTGGAAAGCTATTCCAACATCCCTACTTGCTGGTGTAGGAGGAACGCGTATTTATTACCCCAATTATGATATTAATTGCGTAAAATTAGAAAATTCGATACCAAAGTTTTATAAGGATGTGATCATTTACTGGCAAGAGCTAACTAGCAAAAATCCTGAAACGAAAGATGACGTCTTAAATCAAATTATATGGTATAACAAGAATATTAAAATAGATAAATCCTCTGTGTACTTTAGAAATTGGCATCAAAAAGGCGTCTGGAAGTTATCTGACTTGCTTTCTGACTTTGCTTTGTTATCTGACTTTGCTTGTCATCTGAATTGCTTTCTCTCCTTCCCCCATTTTCAACATAAATTCCATGTTGAGTGCAACTTTTTACAATATTATGGTCTTTTATCTGCAATTCCCCGTAAGTGGAAAGATTTGCTTAAAATAAGACCTAATGAGTCATCTTCAACTCCTGCAATTGATATTGAAACCTTGACATGCAAAACAATATATAAGATGCTAACCAACAATCAAAAGCTTCCTCCGCCAACAGCTGAAAAAAGATTATCTGATTTAGGTTTTAATAAAACAGAACGACAAAAAGTATACTCACTCCCGTTTTACGTTACTAAAGAAGTTAAGCTCTCCATGTTTCAATACAAATTAATACATAATATACTACCAACTAATAGTCTTCTCTACAAAATAAAAATGGTTAATACTCCATCTTGTCCCTTTTGTCGAACAATAAAGCAAACTATCCTTCACCTTTTTGTTGACTGCCCCCTGGCTAGAGCCTTTTGGCAGGAATTTACTTATTGGTATAACTCCATGTGCAAAAAACATGTCGAGCTTAAAAAAACAGAAATAATCTATGGTGTCGTAGACAACGTGTCGGAGACTCTCAATCATCTAATTCTTATCGCTAAGCAGTTTTTATTTAACTGCGCCACCAACAATAGTAAATATCTTTTTGCGGATTTTCTCATTGTGGTTAGGAACAAAATTAAATTAGAAAAATACATTGCTGTTCGTGCTAATAACTTCCATCGCTGTTGTACAAAATGGAAAGATTTCATTTAGATAATAGTCTACATTGTCACTTTCATTTATTTTCAGTACTGTTTACATGTCATGTTAATGTGAAGGACGTAAGGATTTAATTTTGTATGTAATCCTCTCTTGTATGTAATCGTCTTTGTAAAAATAAAATAAAAAAAACACACACAAAAAAAGGTATTCAGCAGACGGATTGCAAAAGAAGTCTCTTCATTATCAAAAACTCTAACAAAAACTTAAACAAAAAAAACATCTTTGTCATTTTGTTGCAACTAAAAAGTAAAAGTTCATTTGTCAAGAGCAAGAACTTATTTATTGTCATTCATTGACGACACTTTTTTACAAACTTCATTTATTTTTTTGAAAAATCAACAAGTTTTAGTTGTCATGGTAGTTTCCGAGGGTCCGCGCGTGCGACCTACCCGTGACAGGTCTGCGCGTGCGTTCTATTTTTAGTTCCATTTTCTAAGCGCGCGCTTTCATATTTCGCGCAAACAATAACTTTAATTTTGCGATTTTGCAAAGATTTGGCTGAGGAGAAACTAGTGCGGCAACTGGCCGCTAAATTACTTACTGTGGCAACTAAATTTTGCGATTTGCTGAACAGTCGCAAAAATCTCTAAATTTAATTACTGCAAGTAATAGTAGCCTCGGGGGGGGGGGGGGTACTCCCGGAAAATTTGAGTGGGGGTGTGCGGCACGCTTCTTAAAACCCTTACCCTATTTCAGACCAAAATATGCGATTTTGCCTACCCTATTTCAGACCTGACCCAAACTTTGATACCCTATTTCAGACCAGGAAGTGCTTCCGTTTGCGTAAACATTTGAGAAGGGCTTCTAATTTCCGTTGTTAATCAAACTGCATTTCTCAAGGGGTGAAAAAGGTAGCTTCGTCTAAAAACCACACCCAATTCCAGACCAGAGTGCGCAAACCATACCCTATTTCAGACAAAATGGTCAAAATCTATACCCTATTTCAGACCAAAACGTCTTGAAAACCATACCCTTTAGGGCCGCACGTACCTATATCGTTATATAAGGGAGTACCCCCCCCCCCCTCCCCGGGAGTAGCCTTAAGGTATCTGAAAAGTAAGTGGCAAACCTGACTCATGACGTCAAAATTTCTGGTCACTGTGATTCAAAGTGGGACCGTCTAGTATGTATAATACCGCACAAATGTGCTTAGCCGGCAAACTATAGCTATTAAATAGGACACGCCGGCCACGTTGGTAACGGGCATTATCCCTAGATCGACCAGAATAAATGGTGAGCCCATGCAAGTATCAGCAGCCACAGACAGCTGTTTTCAGCCATGTTTTGGTCTCACTATTTATTGTGGTAAATCTGGGGTGATGCCTGCTAACCACGTCACCACAGTGCCCTATTTAGTAGCTACAGTTTACCTAAGCAGGTTTGTGTGGTGTTAATTCTGGTTTTGTCACTTTTAGCTGCATCCTACAAGCCTCAAATTTGCATGTCTATTATGTAGTTTCATTATTCAGTCACAGTTGAATAAAGCCACCTTGAATGTTTGACGTTTAGGAAAGAAATATGCTGCATGAATGGGATTTAATTCGAATAAGGCTTGTTTCAAGAGTGACTGGAAGACCTTACTATCCGTTTTAACCCGTGAATGTGAATTGGTTTTATTTTTGTGTCTAGGGCGCTTGCGCATGTAGACACTATGCTGAAACCAAAAGCTGTAACAATTGAATAAAGCTGTAACAATTTATTTAATGATGCAATCACAAAGAGATCAAATTCAATGGCACAAGACCTGGATCACACAAAGGCTTTTCTAACTTTCCAACTCAAACTTATGAAAGGCGTACCCGCGTGGACAGCTAAAACGCAAACTATTGATATTAAACGATTGGCCATTTAGGGCGGATGATGTCAGTAATTTGATGCATGTTCATGCCTGTGCCTTGCATGGGCCCAGAGAATTTAAAGAGGCTATAAAAAGTATTATGTTTTAGACATGAACAGTGATCATTTTAAGACTTATAGAACGATTGTATGTTTAGAGCAGTTTTCAATTGAGTGTGAAAAGTAATTACACAATTGCTTTGGTTTTTCATTGCTAAGCTTTGTGATTGGCTACAAAAATCTCGCGCCACTTTCTCGACCAATCAGAAGTAAAACCAAAACCAATCGTGACTTGCTCGCACGCGTTTTCCCGCGCTTGGCGCCGCCGACATGTAATTGCTTCGAGCTCTGATTGGTTCATTGGATTGTTTACGACTGCTGTGATTGGTCAGAGTAATTACTTTGGTTTTCGTTTTACCACACTCAATTGAAAACTTCTCTAAAATCTAATTAATTGTGATTGATGATGAATAAACACATCTGTCAGCAGATACTAGAAATATCTTATTGATTTTGATTTTAATCAGCCATAATGTAAACATTATCAAAATTGTTTTCATTGAAGCATTTTGGTAATTATTGATATCATTAATGCGGTTGTAAACGTATTGTTTTTTGGATCGACGTTAAATTCGACACTGAAAAACGTCGTCAAAATAATGCGACAAACAAATACTCTGTGCCAATAATAAATTGAATTGAATATTTCTGTCCAAAAACTGTGACATCAGGAATCACAACTGATCAAGTGTAAAAAATGCGGCGTGAAAAAAAACCTGGCGAGAAACAATACAGTTCATAGCGAGCAAGAGAAGTGTTAAATTTAAATAAGACGAAAAATCTTAATCATCATAGTGAGCTGGCTATCTGTTCGTTTAATCTCTATTAAGGTTTTGTTCCTTATCCGGCTTGTTACTAGTAAACCCAATTAGTTATACCAGCATGATTGGTAATGGCATTACCAGTGAACTTATCGATCATGACTTTTCAATGACAGCAATGACAAGCACATTCGATAAGCGCGTGCAATCGATGTAAAGCTATGAGCTATGAACCAAGAGCCATTTTCTGTTTCGAATCCGACATCGTCCGTCCATAAAGAAACAAAGGGCAAAGTGAAACATGCAGCAAGGAAAACGTGGTTGCGATGTCAGGTGGAAATATTAGCGTCGCTCCGTGTTTAATCTTATGGGTTTCTGGTTTACACTGGTTCACATTCTATTCTCAGTGTATTCTCAACCTATGACGACATTTCATATGGCCGGGTTTTAGTTTCTCTGAACCCCGAATTTTTCAGTTTCATTGTGCAACTGGAAAAGAAGCGTCTTGGTAAGTACTTTGTTTCGGGAAGTGTTTATATTTAATTTACACGTTTATGTTATTAGACACGTTTAAACTCACTGTAAGAATATTTTACAACTATTCACCGAAGTGGAGGTGGTTAAAAGTGGATATTTACCGAAAAGCGAAGCGGTAAGATAAATATCCACCACTTTCACCAACACTGAGTTGAATAGTTGTTTTAGTGTATACTAAAGCAGTGAGATAATATAGCAGAAAATTATGATTTCTAACTCATTTGTTTCTGTCAACGATTACAATTTTCGCGCGCAAATGACCGCAATCTGTTTGGGGGTGAATAGCACTTGCTATCCCGAGTTTCAGTAGCCAATCAAAGCGCGTCAACAACGCTATCCACTGTTTAAGTATATACTAAAATAAAAATATATAAAGTTGGGATGATTGCCGCGAATGGTGGCACATATACACCCAGACAGGGCTGAACTTAACAGCTGCTAATGTGTTGTACACTACTAAAGGAAGTTCACGTTGCCATACGTTACTGAGTTTAGCTCATTTAATAGCTAAATCAGGTTACATATATCGAAGAAGACTAGACGATGCGCCTTCATATTTCTCCGTTTTTAAATAAAAGCTACCTAAAAAAACAAGCATCGAAAGATGTTCCGACATTTACTGTTTGAGATTCAAGCCAACCAAGTGCTGAAAGGGGCGTGTCCTTCCCCTTGATAGCGTCGCTACGTATTTTATCCACTTTGAATGTGAAAAATTCCTGTATAGTATTCACAGTTTATTCTCGACCTATGACGACATTTCATATGACCGGGTTTTAGTTTCCCTGAACCCGGATTTTTTAGTTTCATTGTGCAACTGGTAAAGAAGCGTCTCGGTAAGTACTTTGTTTCGTGAAGTCTTTATCTTTAATTTACCTGTTTAGGATAGAAATAGAATTATTGTACCAGCGACATGAAATATCAACATAGCAGTCACAATATCGGATAAGTTTCTTTTGTATAGGGAGCTGTTTGGTTCTGTAATCTTGTGTAAATTACACTTTCCTGTTTGAACCAAGGAAAGCTAAGGCAGAAGACGGAACAAACGGTTGTTATTGACCAATTCGCGTATGACTGACTCTGATTCTGACGCAGAAGAGGTCTTGTTGTCTTCATTTCGAAACTGAAGAAGTGGAAACGTACTGACAAATAAATTGAAATACCGTTCTTTCTTCAGTTTACCGTACAAACACGGCTGAAAGCACTTTAAAATGTTTTATAACATAGTGTTCCCAAAGGACAAAACATAAATATTTTTACATTTATGCTTTCCACAAAGGCACAAGGCGTTTTGGGATGATTGCTGCGAATGGTGGCCCAAATACACCCAGACAGGGAAGAACTTAACACTTGTCAAAGCGTTAAACAGTGCAAAAGAAAATTCATGTTGCTTGCCATACGTTACTAAATTTAGCTCATTTTACAATAGACGATGCGCCTTTACATTTCTCCATCTTTAAGTGGCCGGGTCGTTGCCATTTTATATGGCAACGCGCCCAATTCGAAAAATGCAAGTTATTTTTCCTGTGTCACTCGCCCGATTGGTTGAGATTGTTTACAAATATATGTAAGAGAATTTTTGTAGAGTTCTTGCAAGGTTAAATAGTAAAAGATTTACCACCAAAAAAAAAACAGGTATGGAAAGATGTCGCCGGTATATTAAAATTAAACCGTTCGTTTAACAGTTTTCAAGTGAAGGGGAGCCTATAAACGGCATCGAACTTTTTGCGGATGCCGATACTTAAAAAGCTTTCTATATAATTTTGTTTACGAAGTTGAAGTTTTCCTTTACCTGTTCCGCATTCAGTTGTGAACGGGTGAAAGCAAATTTAAAAGCTACGAAATCAACAGGAAGACGCTTGTAAGAAATTAAATGTTACTAGCCGTTTCTAGCAATTTAAAATAATAATAATAATGTCTTGGTCATATGTCTTGTTTTGAAGGCTCTCTGTTGATTACAGGTTTTTGTTTCATTTTCGTCGCACGAAGAACAGATCCCAAACACAGTAAGTCCTTTTTAACATTATTAATTCAGTGGCATGGCTCTCTCTGAACTCACCGGCTTTCTTATGCGGGAAGATCGATCGCCTTGAAAATGATTCAATGACGTTTTTAAATTTTATCTGCTTTCGGCACCTTGAGTTTAAAATATGTTTTAATTACAGAATTTGAAGATTCTGTCTGTAAATATCGATACTGAATTTTAGAATTTCTTCGAATTGGGCCTTAAGAAACCCTTTGATGAAGATCTTTTAACGGAAATCACGGTGAAACTTTCCAAGTTGTTTTTGTTTTCGAGTTATCTACTTAAACTGAAATTCCGTGTTAAAGTCGTAACCGCCATCAAATTTTGCCGAGATTTGCTGCATATTTCAATCGACCGGCAAGAAAGACCCCGGGGCGCTCGTCGTACCTTTTAGGGGTCAAAATTTGTAGATTGGTACCACTTAGGGTACTAAAATCTAAAATAACCACCGTTAATTATCACGGTTCCCTTAAGGGTATTGAGCCGAAAAACTATGACAGAATATGACGTGTTTTTTTTTTAATTAGTACCTCTTAGGGGTAAAAATTCTTTTAAGCCACGCCCATCAAACGAGATTGTGGTTCCTTTTAGGGTGTTTTTGGAAAATTTTCGACGAGCACCCCGTCACTGTGTGAGTCCCCCTTCCCCACCCCCTCACACCCCCGGTAGAAAGAGGCCTTAACGAAACGAAATGATAATGCCGATCCTTTTGCAGTGGAGTAACTCTCTTAGAGCATAAAAATGTAAAAGTATTGTCAGAAATACTGCCCGAAAATACCTGCCCTGCAGTAAGCAATTTGATAAACACTTCATTTGAATAATTTATGTTACTGAATCGGAAGATTCTTAAAAATGGATATCTGTAAATATCTAGAGCTCACTATCAAAACTGAATTTTCGAATTTTTTTAAGAACAATAACAACAAGTAGCTTTATTTGCATGACTATAAATCCTTACAGTATTGCAAAACCCTTTAGTGACGAAACTATTTTTGAAAATTACAATCAAACTTTCCGAAAAGATTTCGTTTTCGAGAAATCGATCAAAAAGTGAAATCCCGTGTTAAGGTCGCAGCCACCATTTAAATACATTTTTCCGAGATTTGAAATGGTCCTTATTGCGGTGGAGCAATCCTTTGAGAGCAGGGAAATGTTAAAACATCGGAACTGAAAGCTCGAACATCACTTTGATAAAAACTTGAAAATGAGGAAACTTCTCAGGCATAATTATTGTCCTGGTACATCAAACGTTATTAAGCTAAGCTAAGCTAATGTACAAAACGTATAAACAATGTAGCTTGGGGTAAACGCGCAGGCAACTTTTCATGAATTTCCTTTAAAAATATTCAGACAGTCACGTAAATTAAAGAATAGGTCACGCTGTTTAAAATAATTCTGCCTAGCACAAAATGGCACAAATTATCTAAATCTTCTAAGAAATGGTTTATATCGTAGCGAATAAAGAGCACGGATTGTTCCCGGAATTATTTCGTACACGCGTTAGAGGCCGATTACATGAGCAATAGACCGGTATGGTTCGATTCGCCGAGACGGAAGACCACCTCGTAGTGCAAGCGATGTTTTTCTTGGTCGTTGAACGTTGTGTGTGTTTAGCCGTCATTTCAGATGGGCAAACGTAGAGAACTGAAATAAATGACATTTCCAGGGGACGACTAGCCTGAGTTCTACTCATTTAGCAACCTTTTTAACTCGTGAACTCGAAGCGTTGAACGAGTTATAGTAGACGGGGACAAATATGCAAATTTTCATTCCTTCGATCCGTCAAGCAATCACTCCACTGTAAACCGTTTTTTGGTAATTCCGCTGACCAGGGCATAAGGTCTTGAGATCTGTAAACTTGAAATGGATTCTTCAAGACTTAGGAAAACGCTAATGTGTGAAGTTTCGCTGCCATTTGTAAAGGTTCAAATAACCGTATGAATTAAAAACATGTGGCGTACACTAATGCGCATTTGTTACCTAGAAGTTGAAATAACAAGGTCTCTAGACTCCCAAAATAGTGTCAGTTTATTTTTAAATAACACCATAATGTTCGCTTCATGCACGATAAAGATTTTATACGGAATACAATGCCAGGTAAAAATTAATGTCCGGTGTCACTGTAATTCCAACTTTTCATCGCTTTGATCTCATACTGAGCCGATATCTCTAGCTAAATGGTATAACTGTGCTTCAAAAAAACTTAAAGATATATTTTTCTCCCGACTTGACTTTTGCTGGCCTCTGCTGTGGCGCATTCTTTGCATTTCTGCTTGCTTCAGTTATTTACAAAAGTAATTGACTCGCTGATGACAGGGTTCAAAGCTTAACATTTACCATCATAATATATTTATCACCACACATGATGCTTTCAACATTTCTGATTTATACATGAACCTAGTAAATGGCCTAGTTCGCCACAAGTCTCTCGTAGCTCAGTGGTTAGAACATCCGACCGGTGTGCGGAAGGTCAGAGGTTCCAATCCTGTCAGAGACTCAGTTGTTTGTCCCACGCTCGTGACATGATGAACATTACATCCGACCGGTGTACGGAATCATCCGACCGGTGTACGGAATCATCCGACCGGTGTACGGAATCATCCGACCAGTGTACGGAATCATCCGACCGGTGTACGAAATCATCCAACCGGTGTACGGAATCATCCGACCGGTGCACGGAATCATCCGACCGGTGTACGGAATTATCCGACCAGTGTACGGAATCATCCGACCGGTGTACGGAAGGTCATAGGTTCGATTCCTGTCGGAGACTCAGATTTTTTGCTTGCCCCACGCCCGTGTCATATGTCATGAGGAACATTACATTTTTCTTATTAACCCGTGAAAACGCGCATGCATAACGATAAGGTACCGGTAACGACGGCTAATTCACTCACTTGCTCGCTCGCTCGATCCATCACTCAGATGTAAACTTTTATCCTCATATCTACGTAGTGCATAAGTGCAATGACAATTAATAGAGCGGGAGGCAACCGAAGGACGTGAGCTCGAATCTCGCCCAGGACGGATTATTTTCTTTTTTTCTTCGAACTGAAAGATACTGCATGTTTTTTTGTTTGTTTGCGTTCGTCAAAAGTCGTTACATTTAATTTCCAAAAAAACCCCGCAATATTGCGTTACCGTTAGCATTTCGTATTCACGAGTTGGCTCTAAGAAGCCTTTGAATTCTTTAGCGGGTTTACATTTACCATCATTCTTTAGTTATCAAGATCTGGAATGTTTTGGCCGTGACACTTGGGGAGTACAAAAGCTTCAGCCGTTTCTTTAAACAAGCAACAAGTACAGCTTATCTTACTGGAGAAAATTAACAATAATTGGTGTTCAATCTGCCTTCTTTCTTTAATATTTATTAGAGGTATCTTTTTGTGAAATTTAAAAAAACATATAGCGATTCTACATTTATTAAGATTTCAACAAATGCATAGGTTGTTGGGATTTCCTCGTAACGCGAGCTTGTAAATTCACGAAAAATAAAATTGTGAAACCACGTTTGGTTGATTGAGAGTGAAATGCACAAAATTGTATCACAATTCAATTAGGGATCATTTGCGGTCGTGGTTCATTTCACGAAAATGACCCTCTGTGTAAGTTACTCCGCAGTCAAATGAAATGCATTGGATCAGAAAAATTACGGTCTTTGAGGCTTGGACCTTGAACTGAACAGGAAGTTGTATTCCTTTGTTGCCGTGTAGTTTTTGGGCTGTTTCACTGAGTTTTGAGGGAGGTTTTGTTGCAAAAATCCAAATTCATATTTACCACCAATTAAATACGACAACGTAACAGAAAACAGAGTTAAAGTATTATAATTTCTTCTATGTTTTGTAGAAGACTGACATGGACGACGTAGAGAAAGTTGTACAAACCATCCTTATTGGCATGGTTGTTGCCAATTTCCTTAGCAACACCAGTCGTGTTGTTAAAGCCATCAAGTTGTGGGAAGAATGCTTAGGACTCTTCAACTGCAAAGTCCTGGAGATAGAAAATGAATTCGTGATATCAGGTTGTATATCAACTTGTTTTCAAATATTTAATGGCTACGTTTTTATCAATGACAACACAAGTGCGATAAAATGCGGCAGAAAGCTTTTGGTCTTACTCCGCGAGCGTGGCGATAAAGAAGGGGAAGCAACAAGTTACGGAAACCTAGGAACTGTGTTCTACTCTGTCGGTCAGTATGATAAGGCTGAGGAATATCTCCTAAAAGCACTTGCCATGAACAAAGAAATTGGTCTCAAAAACGGAGAAGCATCATGTTACGGAAACCTAGGAAAGGTGTTCCAATCTGTCGGTGAATATGTCAAGGCTGAAGAATATCTTCAGAAAGAACTCGTGATAAGGAAAGAAATTGGTGACAAAGCCGGCGAAGCATCATCCTACGTGGACCTAGGAACTGTGTTCTACTCTCTCGGTCAGTATGCCACGGCTGAAGAATATCTCCTAAAAGCACTTGCCATGAACAAAGAAATTGGTCACAAAAACGGAGAAGCATCATCATACGGAAACCTAGGAGCTGTGTTTCAATCTGTCGGTGAATATGCCAAGGCGGAAGAGTATCACTTGAAAGCTCTTGTAATCAAGAAAGAAATTGGTGACAAAAAAGGAGAAGCATCATGTTACGGAAACCTAGGAACTGTGTTTCACTCTGTTGGTGAATATGCCAAGGCTGAAGAGTGTCAATTGAAAGCACTTGCGATCAGGAAAGAAATTGGTGACAAAAATGGAGAAGCATCATCTTACGGAAACCTTGGAGCTGTGTTTCAATCTGTCGGTGAATATGCCAAGGCGGAAGAGTATCACTTGAAAGCAGTTGCGATGAGGAAAGAAATTGGTGACAAAAATGGAGAAGCATCATCTTACGGAAGCCTAGGAACTGTGTTTCAATCTGTCGGTGAATATGCCAAGGCTGAAGAGTATCTATTGAAAGCACTTGCGATCAGGAAAGAAATTGGTGACAGAGACGGAGAAGCATCATCTTACGAAAACCTAGGAACTGTGTTTCAATCTGTCGGTGAATATGCCAAGGCTGAAGAGTATCTATTGAAAGCACTTGCGATCAGGAAAGAAATTGGTGACAGAGACGGAGAAGCATCATCTTACGGAAACCTAGGAACTGTGTTTCAATCTGTCGGTGAATATGCCAACGCAGAAGAGTATGTAATGAAAGCACTTGCGATCCAGGAAGAAATTGGTGACAAAAATGGAGAAGCATCATCTTACGGAAACCTAGGAGCTGTGTTTCAATCTGTCGGTGAATATGCCAAGGCGGAAGAGTATCACTTGAAAGCAGTTGCGATGAAGAAAGAAATTGGTGACAAAAAAGGAGAAGCATCATGTTACGGAAACCTAGGAACTGTGTTTCAATCTGTTGGTGAATATGCCAAGGCGGAAGAGTATCACTTGAAAGCACTTGCGATCAGGAAAGAAATTGGTGACAGAGCCGGAGAAGCAACATCTTACGGAAACCTAGGAACTGTGTTTAAATTTGTCGCTGAATATGCCAAGGCTGAAGAGTATCACTTGAAAGCACTTGCGATCAAGAAAGAAATTGGTGACAGAGCCGGAGAAGCAACATCTTACGGAAACCTAGGAACTGTGTTTCATTCTGTCGGTGAATATGCCAAGGCTGAAGAGTATCTATTGAAAGCACTTGCGATCAGGAAAGAAATTGGTGACAAAAATGGAGAAGCATCATCTTACGGAAACCTTGGAGCTGTGTTTCAATCTGTCGGTGAATATGCCAAGGCGGAAGAGTATCACTTGAAAGCAGTTGCGATGAGGAAAGAAATTGGTGACAAAAATGGAGAAGCATCATCTTACGGAAACCTAGGAAATGTGTTTCAATCTATTGGTGAATATGCCAAGGCGGAAGAGTATCACTTGAAAGCTCTTGCGATCAGGAAAGAAGTTGGTGACAGAGACGGAGAAGGAGGATCTTACGTAAACCTAGGAGAGGTGTTTCGATTTGTTGGTGACTATACCAAGGCTAAAGAATACAACGAAAAAGCTCTTCATATTAGCCAACAGATTGGTAGCCTTGAATTGCAGTTTCAAAGTCACCTTAATCTTGCTTTGGATATTTTGTTCTTAGAAGGAAACCCATCTGAAGCTGTATCAAATTTCTTTGTATGCATTGAAAAGTGCGAGGAAATGCACCGTTATTTAAGAGACAATGACAAGTACAAAATATCGTTTTTAGACGAGCATGTTTCTCCCCATCGGTTTCTCAGTGCATTGTTTTGTGTTGCTGGAAAACTTAACGAAGCTCTTTGCGCTGTAGAGCTAGGACGGGCTAGAGCTCTGGCGGACTTGATGTCAGTTCAATATTTAGTGGAAAAACAAATATCAGTCAGCCAGCATTCATGGGTTGGTATTGAGAAGATCATGAGGAAAAATGGTAACTGTACTTGTGTTTACATTTCCTATTTCAATCAAACTGTATATTTTTGGATTCTTAAGACAAACAAAGGCGTTGTTTTGCGGCAACAGAAACTAAGTGAATGTTTTAGTCACGTAGACATAATGACATCAGTGGATGACGTTTTTGGAAACGAAACTTTCAGGAAGCATCATGTTTTACTCCAAGAGCAATGTGAAGATCGATCGCTATTTCCATCAAGCTCCGACCAGCTGACACAGGAATCGGCTCAAGAACACAGCCTCACAGCTTTCCGTCTTTTCGAAGAGGAGGAAAACGAATCTCAGTATCTTGAACCGCCAACTCTTGCTCAGTGCTACGACATGATTGTTGCTCCTGTGGCTGACTTACTTGATGAACCAGAAATCATCATTGTTCCTGATCGTTGCTTGTACCAGATTCCTTTCGCAGCATTGAAGGATCCAAGTCAGAAGTATTTATCAGATAGTTTCAGGATCCGTATTGTTCCTTCCTTGACGAGTCTTCAGCTAATTCAAGACAGTCCAGCGGACTATCACAGTCAAACTGGTGCACTGATAGTGGGTGAGCCGGCTATTTGCCAGGTGTATTACAAAGGAAAGCGTGAGAAATTACTCCCATTGCCTTGTGCAAGAAAGGAAGCAGAGATGATTGGACGACTGCTGGGAGCTCAACCTTTGTTGGGAGAGAATGCAACTAAGCAGGCGGTTCTGCAAGGCATACACTCAGTGAGTCTCATCCATTTCGCTGCTCATGGTAATGCCGAAAGAGGAGAAATTGCTCTTGCCCCTCCACTATCCACTAGTAGGATTCCATGCGAAAAGGACTACCTATTGACAATGGCTGAAATTTCACAAGTACGACTTACAGCTAAACTAGTAGTCCTCAGCTGCTGCCATAGTGCATGTGGACAGATAAGGTGTGAGGGAGTTGTAGGAATCGCTCGAGCATTTTTAGGTTCAGGTGCACGCTCAGTGTTGGTGGCACTGTGGGCCATACAAGACGAAGCAACACAGGAATTTATGAGTCATTTCTACGAGCATCTTGTTCGTGGGGAAAGTGCCAGTGAATCTCTTCATCAAGCTATGAAGTGGATGAGAAGTAACGGCTTCTCTGACATCAGCCAATGGGCTCCTTTTTTGCTGATTGGAGATAACGTGACATTTGATTTTCGAAAATAAAGGTAAGCTAAAATTGTGTTTTTATAGTATGGCGATAGTTTTTATGACCTATATTTTTCCCTACAAAAGGCAGGATTATGATTGTAGTATTCATCATAACATTAAATTTAGCACTTTCTATTACTGAAGAAAGTCATTTGAACACATCCCACAATGAGCAAGCAAGGTTGGGCTAGTGAGAGCGCTCATCTTCCACAAATGCGTCTAACCGATAAATTGATTACAATTCGACGTCTTCTCACAATACATATTATCTAGTTGGAAGCGAGATTTCCACAATTTTCTGAACATTTCAGAAGACGTTTCAGTAAGGCCGCCCAAAGATTTCTGACTTGTTGATGAAAATAACCGATTGATATAATTTTAGTTTACTTTAGTTATTAGCAATATTTATATAGGGATATCCATTCAGAACGAAGCTGGTTTAAGTCGAGACGTGTTGATTGGAAAATGGTATCATTAAAACTCGAATTCGCTTTATTTTTTTGTTATTTTGTTTGCCATTTTTGCTCATCATTATAATGTTTGGACTGGAAGGTTTGTTTGTGCATTACCCAGTGTTTCTAAGTAAGGGCTATATTTTACTTACCTTTAAATAGATGATTGATTCCAAAACAGAAATTATACGTGCCACTTTTAACAAAAAAGTTTATTTTATTGTTCTAGGTTGTGTTGACAAGACCAGACCAGGAAATGGCAAATAGGCTCTTCCTTCTGAAGCCAAGGATCTGGGAAATTGAACAATTAGTCAGTTGAAAGTCACCTAAATCTGAAAGTGAGAACGCATAGACTTGTTTGTTCCACCCGTTCATGTTCGCGTGCTTTCATCTGCTGTTGAGCCTTCAGTTGATTTCTGTTCATGTTCTGTACTCTGACTCTGTTCCCTTTGCAACCATTACTTCGTTATGTAAAGTGCGTATTGATACCATGAAAACAGCCATCTTAATAAGAAATAGCACAAAAACTGCAGTGACAAACATGACAATAAAACGCATGTTGGAAAACAAAATATTAACTTGACGTTTCGTATGTTACAACATACATCCTCAGAAGTGACCGTTTAGAATACAAGTAACAACTAAATTTAAATGAATAATAAGTAACTAATTAACAACAACAATAACATAACATGAGAAAAATTTGCATATAAAAGATGCAAACTAATAAAGAATTAGCTTTTCGCTGCTGACATTATCATTAAGGGTAGGTCTGAGTTCCTGAATGAGTAGAGTCTCCTTAATCTTACAGTGAGTATCAGACCGACCTTTTGCCAATATCTCAAAGTGGTCCCATTTGAAGTTGTGACCAGTTGATGTGACGTGGTCTGCGATAGCAGATGCATGACAAGTACTTGTGATCCCTTTAAAATGTTCAGTTTTTCTGTCATGCAATCTTCGTTTTGTTTTTCCAATGTAAAAATCCTGACAATCCCAACAACTAGCCTTATACACAACTTTTGACATTTGGGAACGGTTGAACCTATCTTTGTAGGGAAATCAAAGGGCTCTTAAAGCCATCTCGTTAATGCGTTAGAATGTGAGGTTAATAAAAAAGAATGTTGGGTGTCAAAGGTATTACGTGGCGGCTGTCTTTTTGCGTCTAGGGTGGTGAGAAAAGTGTATAAGGGAGGTAGTTGGGGTAGAGTTCTTGAATATTGTAAAGATAGGTTGAATTAGTTTTAGTTAAGATCAGGATTTGTGTTAGGCTTGTGATGTTTTTTAAGAGAAAATTTGGAAAAATAATCAGTAGTTTGAATTTCAGTGACGTGAGTTTTATTTTTCATTTTATAGATTGGTCGTTTTAATTTTTGTTATTACTCATGCGCGTAGCGGCATGAGGTAAGGTTTCGGCTCCGTTTTTCTTGTTATTATTTTTATTTTTTGTGTCACGATTTTGCATGCAAATTTATGCACGCATATTTTAAATTGTGCACTTTCAGTTTAGTGACTTCCGGCTACTGCACTTCCGGTAAAAGAGCGTTACTTACGTGTCACGACAGCATCTCCTACAACCCTGCATACATTACTATGTTCACGTTTGGTATATATAAGAGTTAGAAGAATCACTGGCTTCATTGTGGTACAGCCTTTATTTCCAAAACATTTAATAGTAAATAACGCGGTTTGCAGAAACGATGACTGAATGAAAGGAGTAACTTATCTCCAAGTCGGACATCTTCTTATCCTGTTTAAAATATATCCTAAAATTTTCTTACGCATGCGCAAATTTATGCACGCATATTTTAAATTGTACACTTCCAGTTCATAGCTTTGCCACTACACCTCCTGTTTAGTTACTTCCGGCTACTCTCACTTCCGGGTAAAAGAGCGTTACTCAAGTGTGACGACAGCGTCTCCTACAACCCTACTTACATTAGCAATATTCATGTTTGGTATATATAAGACTTAGAAGAATCACAGGGTGAAATAGGACGTTTCCGTCTCCGGTTTTGCTGCGGAAACATTGCGGAAACGTATAATTCCGCAAGCGGAATTGCGACTATCCGTTGCGGGGAATGCACGTTTCCGTAAAGTATCCGTTGCTGCGGAGTCGCATAAACGCATCACTTAAACTCATGTTTCCGGGAGGGTGCGGAAACACAGGTAGCCGTCATGTTTCTGCAGCCCGTAAATTTATCGGAAATACAAGAATCCGCTAAATTCCCGAGTTGCGGAAACACATGCTGCCGTTATTTCGAAGATGCGGAAACATAGCTTGTCATTGTGTCGGCTGGGGAAGGGGGGGGAGGAGGGGGGGGGGGGAGAGAAATGCCTGCCGCCGAATTCCAGAGGAGCGTAAAAAATAATCATGAAAAATGGGCGAGGCCTGCAAAAACATAACATGTATGCAGCCTATTCCAAGTGATAAAAGCACTTCGAGAAATCTTACTGCTACGCCAGGGTAAACGGTGGTCGTCTTCAAATGAGGCGGCAGAAACGAGACTACGATAATCCTTTTTTACCGTTTCTCTGTTTTATTTATTATTTACTTCATGTAGAATAAATGTTCACAAAAAGGTACCGAATATATATGTAGTGACTACTAACTATGTGTTGTGAGACCAGCTAAAAAATACTTGATTCGTTTTAAAGGCTAGTTTGATAATTGATAAAACGGAATAGCATTGACTAATTGGGAATCAAATATAGTTTAATCATTTAGTATGCGTCCTGCCCAAGATGGACAGTTTGCTGGCATTTCCCGAGTCGATAAATTCCGGTCTGCGACTCTTGATATTACCGCCGCTGTTTTCTGCCGTTTACTCATCCTTGCTTGATAGGTTGAGTCCAGCACCGCTTTGATTCTTTTAAGTTTTGACCTCTCCCATTTCAGAGGCTTGACGTGCCTTGGTGGTGGCCCGTTGCCTGCACCTGACTCCCCTTCGCTTTCCTCCGAGGACATAAAATCTACGGCATTATCTTGTTTGAGTAATGCTTGTATATTGTCTTTGTCCTCATTCGTCAAGTCAGCCTTTTCAATCATTTCTTGTCTGTATGTCAGTTTCTAAAACAAAAACAGCAGACACCAGCGAATATTATTTCACATGGTGTATTATGAATTATATCCTGAAAATTCAACGCTGATGTTATAATTATTGTAAATAGAGGATACACCTTATTGGCACTTAATTTCGCGGGAACTTAATTTTTCGAAAACAGAAGAGACAAAAACGTGTTTGCGTGACTTTAATTTCGCGATTTGGCAGATGAATAGTGTTAAAAGGGATTGAATTTCGTGCTCTTTTTGTTTTGCAATCTTGAAAATTGCGAAGATTAAGTCCCGCGACAATAAGTAACAAAAAGGTACATGTTGGCGTGAAGATACGAATTTAGTTTTTGTTAAAATTCATATCTTCAAGCTGTCGTTAATTAAAATGTGAATAAAAATAAATTAAATTAAATTCCCCGAAAATTAACCGAAGTCGTCTTTAGGTGGCTCGATCGAATTTTTCAGTGATGATACCATTCAACTTTGAGCAACTAGTGTATCATTAAAAACAATTCTACAGAAATTCTATCGTTACAGTTGTTCAAGGAAAAGATGAAAGTTTCAGATCAGTTATAATCGGGGTTACCATAGCAATGTAATGACGTCATCCTCCATTTTTACGTGGCACCAAGGCTTAAGTTTGGAAAATGCTCTCTAGATTTTCGAGTTGACATACTTGTCTTCAGGTCTGGAAATTTTCAAGAATTTCTATGAGAATGTTTCCAAAAATTGAATAGTACGATTTCCCTGAGATTTTAATTTCTTTCTCATACAAATTCTTGAAAATTTGCAGACCTGAAGACAAGTATGTCAACTCGAATATCCAGAAAGCGTTTTCCAAACGTTATTAGGTTTAACGTAGAATGGAGCATAACATCATTGCGTTGCTATGGTAACTCCCATTTCAATTAAACATACCTCATCAGAATCTTTCATCTTTCTCTTGAGCAACTGTAACGATGCAATTTCTGTCTCAAAGTTGAATGGTATCGTCACTGAATAATCAGATCGAGCCACCTTCAATTACAGTCATACGAACGTGCCGATCATTTTCCAAAACGTCCGTGAAGATTTCTGAGGTAGGTCCGAAAATGTATTGATAATATATCCTAAGAATGTTTAGTGTTTATGATGTTATATAAATACTTTTCACTAGTGAGGATGTGGAATCGAAGTTGTCTTCCATATGAAATTTTCATTCCAAATCAATACACTTCAAGGCGAGTCTGAGTAAAAACAACAAAGACATTTTTATTACCCTTTTCACTCTTAAGCGCCTCCTTGCAGCAATCCGGTGTTGTTCTAGTTTTCCATTTTGTCTCCTCACTGCCTCATCCCTAGTACTTCTCCAGTACTGAGCAACTGCACCTAGAATTTGTAAGAATTTGTACATCTTATGAGAAAGAACTAGTAAATAGAGTTAATAAGGGTAAAACAGGAGACGGGCGACCACTCTCTAAGAAATTATATCTCAACTTCGGTGATCGGAACATCACCTTTGTCATGAAGTAAAAGAAAATTCGCTCGATTGTGGCATCACAGCTATGTGAATCAGTTCATAAAACCGTTGATCATATACGGACTCTTGTAAGAATCGTTATATAGTATATAACGGTAAGTAATTAAACGTACCTTTGATCTCAGCCTTGGACCATTTTTCTTTTCCATAATTTCCTCCAATTTCCTTCACCAGCGTCTTTTCACATTCTTTATTCTCGCCATAGCTCAAATAAGGAAAATAAAAATATCAACTGTTAATTAACAGTGGAAGACTCAGGGTGGCACTTACTGTAAATGCTGTCCAGGGGCCAGTTGCATAAAACTTAACGTCGCACGTAAATGCTAGCGTCTGCCGTTAAAATAGTAACTTTGACTGGGCTGGACGCCCGACTTTAGCTGTTACGTCTGGCGTTAAGTTTTATGCAACAAGCCCCAGATGTCTACACAGTATATATTTTACGGATTGTCAATTCATGTTGTGAAAGTAAGGAGGCCGGCCCTATCTGGATCGCTACTGATATTGGTACTGATATCCCACTCAGAGATGGAAAAACCACCTTCGGACTGCCCACGCAAAGATGGACGGCCCGCTACTTGGCATCAATGGTTGTCCTTCAGTTTCTTAAAAGCGCGTGAATTTGCTATTTGCAAAATGCGTTCAGGCGAAAAATGGAGTTATGTTTGAACACCACAAATCATTTGCTGTGAACTCAGTGAAGTCCGGTCGATTGATGCCAAGCGCTATTTTCCCACTCAGAGATGGAAAAACCACCTTCGAACTGCCCACGCAAAGATGGGCGGCCCGCTACTTGGTATCAATGGTTGTCCTTCAGTTTCTTAAAAGCGCGAGAACTTGTTATTTGCAAAATGCGTTCAGGCGAAAAATGGGCTTTTTTTGAACACCAAAAATCATTTGCTGCGAACTCAGTGAAGTCCGGTCGATTGATGCCAAGTGCTATTTTCCCACTCCTGAGATGGAAAAACCACCTTCGGACTGCCCACGCAAAGATGGACGGCCCGCTACTTGGCATCAATGGTTGTCCTTCAGTTTCTTAAAAGCGCGTGAATTTGCTATTTGCAAAATGCGTTCAGGCGAAAAATGGAATTATGTTTGAACACCACAAATCATTTGCTGCGAACTCAGTGAAGTCCGGTCGATTGATGCCAAGCGCTATTTTCCCACTCATGAGATGGGAAAACCACCTTCGGACTGCCCACGAAAAGATGGACGGCCCGCTACTTGGCATCAATGGTTGTCCTTCAGTTTCTTAAAAGCGCGTGAATTTGCTATTTGCAAAATGCGTTCAAGCGACAAATGGAGTTATGTTTGAACACCACAAATCATTTGCTGCGAACTCAGCGAAGTCCGGTCGATTGATGCCAAGTGCTATTTTCCCACTCAGAGATGGAAAAACCACCTTCGGACTGCCCACGCAAAGATGGGCGGCCCGCTACTTGGCATCAATGGTTGTCCTTCAGTTTCTTAAAAGCGCGAGAATTTGCTATTTGCAAAATGCGTTCAGGCGAAAAATGGACCTTTTTGAACACCAAAAATCATTTGCTGTGAACTCAGTGAAGTCCGGTCGATTGATGCCAAGCGCTATTTTCCCACTCAAAGATGGAAAAACCACCTTCGGACTGCCCACGCAAAGATGGGCGGCCCGCTACTTGGCATCAATGGTTGTCCTTCAGTTCTTTGACGGCAAAGCAAAGCGACTTGCTACTGAAGGCAAAATACAAATTTCCAGGTAAAAGAGTTTGACCAGCTGGCATTCAGATAGACTATCAAAGGCTTACAAGGCTTACCTGACATTGGTCTGAAAGACGATAAAGTTCTCATTGTTCTTAACAAGTTCTTTGTAGGTTTTCCTAACCGCATCCTGTTGAAAATAAAATATTATATTTAAACCATAGGCAATCCAAACGCGTAGCGTGACATACATGACGTGTATAAACCGGTCATTTGTGTGTATATTTTATGAAATATAAAAGGAAAATATGGCAGCAACCACAGGGCAAACCTGACGTGAACTATTACAGACGAAATGTAAGATTTTTGTATTTAAAACATTTTGAGAATGCTGGACTCCCAAAGTTCCCATAAATCTTCTATATTACAAAATGACGCATGTCACACTATACGCTAATCACATGCTTGTTTTTTTTTTCGCGCCAATTTTCGTTTTGCTTTGCCAACATGGGTGGTGAAGTTTGGTGGAACGTTTGTATACATAAGCAATTTTACATCACTTTACTGGTGCAAAATGCAGAGATTCCCAAAAACGTGCTTCTCATGTGGACAAATTTATTCGACAAAATGTACGTGTCATGGAATCTAGTGTTTACCGAGATTTCAATATACTTAGGTCAAATGATTTAAACTTTAATCTGTGTGTGTGTGTGTGTTGGGGGGGGGGGGGTTGGGCAATTACCAAAACAAATTCCTGTAGAAGAAATTTAAGGGAAAAAATCGTGCGCAAGAACGCACGTGAAAAAGAATTCAAACATTTCGGTAAAAAGAATTCTTGCAAATAGTG
This sequence comes from Cladopsammia gracilis, assembly GCA_022457155.1. NCBI lineage: Eukaryota > Metazoa > Cnidaria > Anthozoa > Scleractinia > Dendrophylliidae > Cladopsammia > Cladopsammia gracilis. The sequence continues at coordinate 191,661 of JAJGOT010000643.1, forward strand.
ATGCTGAAAAAAAATCACACTCTGAAGAAATTGCCCAACGTGCATGGTCATTGCCAAGTTTACGGTGAAGTTTACTTCTCGGATTGCCCGCCGTAAGAATCGAAGGCTTTATCAGGATTATTTTGTGCCATAGCTAAAAAGCAGTCAAAACGTGTTCAAATACATGCAAAAAAAGCGATCCACCACGGGAAGTGAAAAAGTATGCCACCGCTCCAGTCACCGCAAGCCTTGGTTAATCGAATCACAGCGTTATTGCAACATTTACCTTTGTCAAATTTCCATTGTCTTTGGCGACATTTACCGAGGTATCAGTTGACGTTTACACTCATGAAACGTTTACCTTGGTAAGTAAACTCCGATCGATACCGCAGTAAAACCCTCAAGTGTATTTAACTCGGCATTAGTCTGCTAATATAGTATTATAACGTTTCAATTCAATTGTTGGTCGTAGATGAAATCGAGCTGTCCATCCTGTTGGTCATTGAAGCTTAGATCAAAAGGAATTGCAAACAAACACGTACTGAAAATAGTAAAATTCTTGATTTGGAATTGAAACCACTTTGCTTTGAAATACAAGTTTACAATATTGTGTCATGAAGCACAAACTCAGCAAGTGGGAATGTGGCCCGTACTGTGGTCGGATGTATAACTCATAGGGGGTGGGGTAGTCCTGATATGTTTTGGTGGTGTGCCGTCATCTTCGTGAAACCTCAACTTCAGACCCAAATATGAAATGTTCAAATGTTCTTTTTATATAGCAAACACCGTTTTTCAGGCCAAAGATCATCGAAAACCAAACCTATTCAAATGGTTCGCAAATGCATAATGTATAGAGTATAGGGGCTGGGTAACCAACTCCTCCCCCCTTCTCCCCCCCTCCCTCTCCCACCTCCCCCCGATCCCCCACTTACGCGGTACGGTGCAGAGCCTCAGTCATAAAATGGCGCGCAAATCGGTTTATGAGGCAAAGATAATTATTTTGAAATAAATGAACATGATCATATCAACTGAGACTTACCGAACAACTTGGATCAATGGAAGTACGCTGTCTCCTTTTGAATAGGCTCATTTTAGCCCGTAAAACTTTGTCTAAACGCTTATTAAGCTGCCGGTTTTCCTTTCTGAGTTCGCTCAAATCATTCATGATGACCTCCATTGGATTGACTGGATGTGGCGTCGATTCATTTCTGCTTTCTCCTTCCACATTTACCGTTTCGGCGATGTTCTCTAGTGCTCTCTCTTGCTCAGGCATTTTCAAAATGATGCGATTGATGAGAACAGTAGACGATAAATATCGGGTTGAAAGAAATGATTCCGCTTGGCTTTTAGCACAAATGTGATCTGAGGCAACGTTCGAAAACCGCGTGCTCAAACTCAAGTTTCAATGTCCATCCTCGATTTCAGAGTGAGGCGAGCACAGGAAGCCCAACCGTGGTGTGTGAGCCTAGCCACATCAAATTACAGATTCGAAGCCGGTACCACTTTTGTCACTTGTGCCACTGTTCACCTTAAAAGGTGAAAAGTGGCGCGAGTGACAAAAGTGGTAAAAATGCATTTAAACCGGTCAGGACACACCAAGGGACAATAACGTAAAGATAAGAAGTCTTTATTGTGCAATATTTTCGATTTTTCTATCGCTTCTCAATTCCGTGACAAAACGTATTATTACCTAAATTTCATTACTGTGTACCGGCTTCGAATCTGTAATTTGATGTGGCTCACACACCACGGTTGGGCTGCCTGTGAGGCGAGCAGACATTCTTCGCCAAATATCCTTGCCAATTTCCGACCAGCAACTTGATAAGTCGCTAGCTAAAGACACAGAAGCGGCCAGAAGTTGATTACTGAGGTTTTCGCTGACTGAATATACTCTACAATAAGGTAAGTCCTTTCCGTGTTAAATGAAGAACATAACTCCCTAAAATATCACTTGTGAGATTAAGTGCAGTGTATGAAAGACGGGACAGGGTGTGTTTTTCTTGTCGCGCTGTCTTGCACGTGCATCTGGTATTATATCATTACATAGTGTTGAGAAACTTTTAAAAATGCTTGCTGCTTACATTAGTGACCGAAGAGTTCTATCTTTGCAAAATTCTGTAAAGTTGGGCGATTTTTGATTGCCAGTTATACCACGTTTAGTGTGATTTTTGTTCAGATTTAATACGTGATCTCCATTAGCGTATTAATTTTGAGTGACGTTCGCTAATTTCAAAAATCTAAACAATTTGGGTAAGTTTTCACGGGACAAAATAAGCTATAATCATAATTGTCAAAAGTGCACTAGTATAATTTGTCTCTGTCACTGCTTGTTTTGTCTTTCATTATACAAACGTGAACACAATTTTGAAAGGACACCTAAATATTTATCGTGTTTCAATTTTTGCGCGACCGCAAATTACTGATTTGTTGCTTTGGTAAATGCCGATAGCATCCGACGCAGAAAGACGGCAGTACCCGGGGGAGGGGGGGGGGGGGAGGAGGAGAGAGGACACTTAACAAAGTTTTGTGTCTTAACCTTTACCCTTTCATATACCGTTTCTGACAGAAAAGGTACACCTTTCATATACCTTTCATTGAAACTGGTACCTCTTTCATAATAGTCTTTACGTGCGTCTGTTTGATATATTTTGAAAGGCGCTTTCTATAATGCTTATAATTATGTAGCGAGCGTGACATAGCGTGACATTCTTACTTGTGCAACAAGGTGTTAAGTTTCCATCGCTATAATCGCTATATTTATCTTGCACGTACACGCAAGCAAGCGTAGGTTGTAGTTACTATTTTGCCGATGATTCATAATGACTAAGAATGATTCAGGATTATTCAGCATTTGTAATGTTTCTATGTTTAGTAGCTTTTAGTGATTCACGTCAATACATGTACATATAAATACCGTAGTTTATCTCAATAAAGTTAGTTGATTATAGCTCTTGCCGAAGTCGCAGTTGTTGTCTCTAACAAGCTGGCCCCGACCTGAAGAACGTGGAACGGCCAAACGCTACATTGGTGGCAGCGGTGGGATAGAAACTCCAGTTGCTGAAGAGAAAATACAGTGGATTCGACTAAAGAGTGTCGTGCAAATCCTGGACTGTGGCTCTTGTGCATGTGTGAGTACTGAGTTTTGTTCGTACGGTTCTGTTGTCGTTGGTTGTGGGCTAGGTTAAGTCATTAAGTTACCGGTAGTCGGTTTGGGTAAAATTGTTGGCAGTGTTCTTGTAAGTTAAGCTTTTAAATAGTTATTATGCCGACTGATGAAAATGAATCCTCGTCCGCTCCGGGTGCATCCATTGCTATCGCGCAAACAAATCACCGCGTGCTCGTCATGCCAGAGGCCTTTTCTGCGAGTCAGAAAGAAGACTGGTCGTCGTGGGTGAAGTACTTTAAAAACTGTGCGACCCTCAACAAGTGGACCGATGAGGAGAAACGTGACTTTCTTGCTGTTCGACTTCGCGGACCGGCGCAAGAAACCTACCAAAGTCTCAATGAAGCCGTTCAAACCGGAACGTTCGCCGGACTAGTCGAGGCCCTCGGGCGAAAGTTTGCGCCGGCCGAACGTGTCGAGCTATACAAGGCGGAATTTCGGGCGCGGAAGCGGGCATCGGGCGAGAAACTCGGTGAGATCGCGGCCAATCTCAGCCGAATGGCCGCGAAAGCTTACCCAGATGCGTCGCACGAAATACGTGACCAGTTGGCTATGGATCGCTTCATCGAATCATTGGACGACCGCGAATGGCGAATTCGGATCCGAGAAGGTAACCCTAAGACTCTGGACGAAGCAGTTAGTCGGGCAGTCCAGCTGGAAGCGATATACGAGGCGGAGAAAGGACAGCTAAACCAACCGAAACCCAAACAACCAGCTCGCGTGCAGTCCGTGACACAGGACGAGGCCACAGCGGAAGATCGCTTGACAGCTATGCTGACAAGACAAACCGCTGCCCTAGAAAACGTAGTTAATCTACTGACGGAGCGCGGGAAAACTCCAGTAGCGGGCGGGGCGTCACACGAGGGAAAGAACCGCGGTCGGTCGCGTGGAGGAAGACTTTGCTGGAACTGCGGGCGCACGGGACACTTTCGGTCAAACTGCCCAGAACGAGCGAAGTCGGGAAACTAGATGTGGCTGGCGCAGCGGGTCAAGCGTCAGCCACCCAGACAACAAAGGCCCAAGAAGCAAAGTCCAATAGAACCCAGAAACCGAGCGAGAGCGTAGACGTGTCGGAACCCAAGGCTCTGGGAGCGTGTAGCGTCACTAATAGCGCGGCAGTGTATGCACCCGGGCGGGTATAGGGTCTTAGCATGAATTTGTTGCTTGACACGGGGTCTGCGGTAACTCTTGTTCATAGTCGGATTTTGGACAAAATCGGTAAGGGCAAATTAGCAATTGAAAAGGCTAAAGAAAACGTGGTATCTGCAAATGGACAGCCGCTTGAGGTCCTAGGGGTATGTAAGATTAGGATACGTCTAGGCGGGATTAATGCTGTGCATTCGGTTTTAGTGGCTGGTGATATCACTCAGGATTGTCTGGTTGGTGTAGATTTTCTGGCTAAACACAAGTGTTTGATAGATTTTGAAGAAAAATCGGTCAAGGCTGGTGGTGTTGGTGTTCCGATAATTTGTAAAGGAAGTGGTAGTGTTGAATGTGGTAGAATTAGTTTGGCTGAGACGGTTACTGTGCCAGGTTTGCATGAAATGGTGATGCCGGCGAGGATAGGGATCGTTAGTGATAAGGTCACTGGTATTATCGAGCCCAGTCCTGGATTTGCCGACAAACATGCACTGATGTTGGCGAGAATAGTAGCCGAGCCGAAAGAGGGCCTGGTACCCGTGAGGATGATCAACCCTTCTCCTCACCCTGTGGTCCTATACCAAGGCACTACCCTGGGAACCTTTACTGCGTTAGACGAGAATGACGTCACTGTAACACAGCACCTTTCCGTGCAGAAAGCGCCAAGCAGGCAGAACCGGGCGAAGAAGCAAGTCGCAAAGCTGTTCAACTGGGATGGCGCAGAGCTTAGTACTTCTGAACGAGCGAGACTGGAGGAGCTCTTAGAAGAGTTTCAAGACATCGTAGCTAAGGACTCCTCAGACCTTGGAAAGACGGACAAAGTTTACCATCGTATTCCTACCGGAGACGCAGCACCAATTAAGCAAGCTCCGCGGCGTGTCCCGTTTCACCAGCGCGAGGAGTTGGAGAGAAACCTTAAAGACATGCTCGATAATGGAATTATAGAGCGTTCAACGAGTCCGTGGTCCAGTCCAATCGTAATGGTCCGTAAAAAGGACGGAGGTACGAGAGTATGCGCAGATTACAGACGGCTCAATGACGTGACACGGAAGGACGCATATCCCCTGCCTCGAGTGGATTCAACTTTGGACGCCCTGGGTGGAGCCAAGTTCTTTTCCACAATTGACCTGGCAAGCGGTTACTGGCAGGTGGAAGTCGACCCTAAAGACAGAGAGAAGACAGCATTTGTCGTCCCTCAAGGTCTGTTCGAGTATCGCGTGATGAGTTTTGGCCTGACGGGAGCCCCGGGGACGTTTCAGCGCTTGATGGAGTCCGTGCTTGCGGGTCTGCAGTGGTCCACTTGTCTCGTGTACCTCGATGACATCATAATTTTCAGTTCTACCTTTGAGGAGCACCTTAGTCGCCTGCGAGAAGTCTTTACTAGACTCCGGGAAGCTGGACTGAAATTGAAACCGCAGAAATGTAGACTATTGCGTAAGAATGTGCCTTTTCTGGGACATGTCATCTCTAAGGAGGGTGTTTCAACTGATCCAGCCAAGGTCGAGGCAGTGTCTAAGTGGCCAGTACCTGTAACCAAGTCGGAGCTGCGTAGTTTTCTGGGACTTGCGTCGTATTACCGACGTTTTATTCAGAACTTTGCCTCCGTGGCAACGCCGTTACACCAGCTACTGACTGCGGGAAACGAGAAGCACTTCGTATGGACAGAGGCCTGTGACCGAGCGTTCCTGGAACTGAAGCAACGTCTCGTGAGAGCCCCAGTTCTGAGCTACCCAAGGTTCAACATGGAGTACATACTGGACACCGATGCGAGCGATACCGGGATTGGCGCTGTTCTCTCCCAAGTGCATGATGGTCAAGAGAAGGTGATCGCGTACGCAAGCCGAACGCTTAGCAAATCGGAGAGGAACTATTCTACTACCAAGCGGGAGATGCTGGCCCTGGTGTACTATTCGCAGCACTTCAGACATAACCTGTACGGGCAGAAGTTCGTCGCAAGAACTGACCATGCTGCACTGCGGTGGCTGACAAACTTTAAGGAGCCGACTGGGCAGGTCGCACGATGGTTGGAGAAGCTTGCAGAGTTCGACTTCAAAGTCCAGGCCCGTCCCGGTAAGCGTCATGGAAATGCAGATGGTTTGTCCAGGAGACCCCCTGAACCAGACAGCGTGCCGCCTATGGTTAGTACTGTTACCAATGAAGACTTACTCAACTGGTGTTCGAAGTGGACAACAGCGGAAATTCGCAGTGAGCAGATCGCGGACCCTACTGTTGGCCGTGTATTGGCCTGGAGGGAGAGAAGAGCAGAGCCTCCGTCACAGAGCGAGTTACAAGGTACAGGCCCTGCAGTGCGTAAGCTGTGCAGCCATTGGGACGCGTTAGAAGTACGAAATGGAGTCCTGTACCGCCGGTGGGAGGACGAACAAGGTGCTGTAACCAGGTTCCTGTTGGTTGTTCCGAAATCCCTTGTTCCTGAAGTCCTGTCCGCACTTCATGACAGCCCAAGCGCAGGTCACTTGGGTGTGACCAAGACCCTCGGTAAAGTTCGTGAGCGTTTCTACTGGCCCGGTCAGCGAGAGGATGTTGAAGATTGGCTACAACACTGCGTCAAGTGCTCCACTGGGAAAGCAGCCAAAACAGGCCTTCGTGCCCCTCTGGTTAGCTGTGTACCTGGTTACCCCCTAGAGAGAGTGGCCATAGATATCCTTGGACCCCTACCAGTAACGGAAAATCACAACAAGTACATCATGGTGGTTGCTGACTACTTTACAAAGTGGACTGAAAGTTACCCCTTGCCGAATCAGGAGGCGCGGACCGTGGCACAGAAACTCGTAGACGAATTCATCTGCAGATTTGGTGCGCCGGAAAGAATCCACACGGATCAGGGCCGTAACTTCGAGTCCGCCTTGTTTAAGGAAATGTGCGATCTTCTAGGAGTGGAAAAGACTCGGACGACCGCTTATCATCCGGAAGGAGATGGAATGGTTGAGAGATTCAATCGTACGTTAGCAGCGATGCTTGCTAAGTATGTCAGCCAGAATCAACGAGACTGGGATGTCCATTTGCCAAAAGTGATGATGGCGTATCGTTCCAGCGTTCATGAATCAACCAAGTTCCCGCCATTTCGCCTTATGTTTGGGCGTGACGTGCGTTTGCCAGCAGACTTGATGTTTGGGCGAACCCCAGACCACGTGGATGATTATTCAGATTATGTCAGCGAGCTGCGAGAGAGCCTGGAAGAAGCACACGAGTTGGCTAGAACCCAAATCGGAGCTGCACAGTACCGCCAAAAGGAGTACTACGACAGGCGAACAGCTGGTCAACCGTATGCTGTCGGAGACCGAGTGTGGCTCTACACCCCAGCGATCAAGAAAGGGCAATCAGCCAAGCTGCATTCTCCATGGAAGGGCCCCTTTGTGGTTGTTGACCGCATTTCAGATGTGACCTACCGCATTCAGCCTGAAGGAAATCTAGCAGGAAAAAGACAGATTGTGCATTTCAATCGTCTAAAACTATGCCATGCGCGTCCAGCAGAAGAAACAGACGCAAACGAAGAAGTTGATGCCGAACCAGTACCCGAGGCAGTTGCTGAACATCACTATGTTCCAGATGCAACGGACCTGATGTATGGTGTGGATCAACCTATTCTTGTGTCCGACGGCGCACAGGCAGAAGACGCTGGAGCTGAAGAGCACCCCTTAGCTGATCCGGAGCCGCCCAGACCAGATGAATTTAATAGAAGAGAGCGCAGGCCACCTGCCTGGCTCAGAGACTTTATTCTTGATTAACAATAATTATTTGATTTTCATGAGTTAGGATCATTGCTACGCTGTTACCGTGCGTGAATTTTTTATAACTGAACCGTTGGCATGAGGACATGCCTAATTCTAAGGAGGGTGTAGTGTAGCGAGCGTGACATAGCGTGACATTCTTACTTGCGCAACAAGGTGTTAAGTTTCCATCGCTATAATCGCTATATTTATCTTGCACGTACACGCAAGCAAGCGTAGGTTGAAGTTACTATTTTGCCGATGATTCATAATGACTAAGAATGATTCAGGATTATTCAGCATTTGTAATGTTTCTATGTTTAGTAGCTTTTAGTGATTCACGTCAATACATGTACATATAAATACCGTAGTTTATCTCAATAAAGTTAGTTGATTATAGCTCTTGCCGAAGTCGCAGTTGTTGTCTCTAACAAGCTGGCCCCGACCTGAAGAACGTGGAACGGCCAAACGCTACAATTAAATGGCAGCTTTCCCTACCTTTTTTTATACTTCAGCTCGTGAAATCCCTACCCTTTCCTACACTTCGTGAAATCCCTTCCCTTTCATATACCTTCAGCTTAAAAAAGGTACCCCTTTCGGGCGGGGCATCCCCGTGTAGCCCATTATAGAGAGTACAGAGAGTACACCTCTCCCCCCCGGCGCCAGTACTGATTTTGTAAAATTGATTGGATGATAGCAAGACGAATCTCGAATTCTTTCAACTCAAAGTTTGCTGAGATTTTCAGAAACATTTACCCATGCATTAACCCATTAAAGTTTGGTGGCCATGGACCGTGAACGAAAACGCACATGGCTCCGAAAACATTTCACAGCATGCCCACAGTTAATCTTATCAGTTTAATACACCCATTCCTTTACGAAAATCCGCACGATATCACTGCCACGTGTTCTCACAGCGGACCTTTGTTACCTGTTATTAAAACAAATCAGTCACGATGTAATTCGCTTAAAGTAAGAGTTCGTTCGGTCCTTCGGTCCAGAGGCAATAATGATTGGTATAAGAGAACCTCCAACCTTTTACAGAACTATGTCATTTTTGTTATTTGTTAATTTTTTTTGGCCACAATACCACAGACTACGCGGATACTAAGGTATTTCCGCAGTATCAAAGAGCTAATAACACATTACACCGTATACACACGTTTGAAAAGCAATGAAATATTTCTTTTTTTACTTTTTTTCACTGCTAGCTAACCGGGAATAATTTATCGACAGAAAGAACTTCATGACTTTAAAATTACAAGCTCGACTTTATGTTTGACTTTAAAGTCTGACTTTAAACAGCGAACCGCACAGCATTCAATGGATTCCTAATACATGTGCAGAAATTTGTTTAGTTTTCCAAAAGTAGATACCTATGGAAAGATCGATACCTTCTAAATGGGTTGATTATAGATTTTATTACCTGGAGTAAAATCATGTGACTTCAGGAATATATTAGTCAGTCATTTGCGACTCATTCCTCTTAAAAGGGTTAAGAGCCGTTTTAAAAGTGCTTTTTGCAGAACGCACTGTTAAATTCAACCTCCCTCGTTTTAGTGAACTACCCTTACCTCGAGATTTTGAACTTTTACATCACAGTGGATATTGTGGGTTACTAGTGTAGTTATGAGCTCTAGATGTATTTTATGATTTTGCGTCGCGAAAAAGCAAACAATTTATATAAGCGGTTTCATTTCAGCATCTAAGCAAACACAATGAACGCTAGTGGAAGCAAGAAGCCAACTTGTCGTTCAAAAGAGGCAAAAACGAAAAGAAGGCGGGAAAAAAGGATACGAGACAGAGCAGCTTCACGCTCAAGTCTAACACAAGAAAGAGAAAAAGACGACGGCAAAAGCACCGAAGGGAATGTAGAGTTGCAGCAGCGGCTAAAAGAAGAGATCAGAAAAAGACAGAGATTACAAAGTGAAAACTTAGATCTGTGTATGAAACTGGACAAAAAACGCAAAGTAGATAGCAAATCCCTTAATGTTACCACATATACAGGCCAGCTATATAAAGTTATTGATTCCACTAAGAACCGACTTTCGGTAAAAGAGAATCAAAGTAAGAGCTGTACTTGTATTGGGATCAGAGAGATTGATCCGTCAAATTTAAATTTCTTGGGGGGAAATACTACAATTCTTGGAGAAGGGACTTTTGGTTGTGTGAAGAGGATGGCATATCCTGAAATTGAAGTAGCAGTAAAATTTTTAAAAGGGAATTGCACTAAGCAACAACTAAATTATGAAGCATCTGTAATGCAAGAGATTGGTGACCATCCCGGCGTGCCATTTGTGTATGGAGTATGCACCAAAGACAGCAAGTTCATGCTTATCATACAGTCCTGCACTCATAATGGAAATGTTATTACCCTAAGTGATGCAGCAGAGTCAGAAAAGCTGCCCTTTGGCACTTGGACAGATATCTTGATTAAGCTCACCGAAGCACTGTCATTTATTCACATGAAAGGGTTCGTCCATAATGATCTAAAGGGAAACAACGTTGTTCTCTGTATGAGAAACCAGACCTGGCAGCCAGTTATTATAGATTATGGAAAATGTGTTAAGGTCAGTGAAGCCAAGGCAAAACAAACGAATTGCACATCAAGCTTAAACATTGTTCAAGGGAAAAAATACCCCCATATAGCACCTGAGATTTCATCTGGGAAGAAAGCACCATCGTTTTCGAGTGATATATATTCTCTTGGTGTAATATTTCATAAAATAAATACAAAGCGTCTTACTACTGTAATACCTAATGATCTCGTAGAAGCATGCTGTCAGGAAAATCCTGTAGTAAGACCCACAGCTGAATTAATATACGGCAGGCTACAAAACTTATAAATGCAGCTACTCGCGGTATATGGTATTTTAAAATTACGGTATGATGTAATTACAATAAATGACTCATGTTGTATAATGTGACAATTGATTAACGATATCAGTTAGTAAATAACAGAGAAATAAAATTGTTCGCTTCCATGGAAAGAACTTGAGTCAAATGAAAATTAAAAGTATGATTTCCTTCGTTCTCGGTTTCTATATAATCACTCGAATCGTAGTTGTGAAAAATGTGAAAAGTGTTGGTCGTTCTGTTGACCGGTTTCTATGTTCACGTCGATCGGTAGGGAAAATGGCAACATTTTCAGAGATCACAGCTGTGATCGAAACTGGACTCCTAGACAGGGCTGAGCCAGGACTTTTTCAGAGGTGCGCACAATCAATTTTCAAATACCCCCTACTTCCCACCCCCGACCCTCAAGTCCCAAATCTTTCTTTTTTCTCGACTTTTTCAGGTATGCACGTGCGTACGTGCGAACAGGTAGCTACGCCCCTGCCTAAGCTCACAAGTATATTTAGAAGACATCATTTTGCGCCAGAAATACGCTGATCAGAGTAATGACAAATTCGCCTCTAAATTTGAGTGGCCCAATTAAAAAGTACATTTATTTCAATTTTTTTATCCCCACATTCATTGAAGTATGTATACTGAAACAATCACTATCACGATCATGATCATGATCATGATCATGATCATGATATATACAGCAATTTCAATTAACGTTGTCAGGTGAAAGCTCACAGCTCAAAGCACAAAGCCTACAAGTCAAGACCGAACGTTGTCAGGTAAAAGCTCAAAGCCTACAAGTCAAGACTGAACGAATAAACCGAGCGCCTGTTCCAGACATGCAGATAGTTGGGAGTGGCGAAAAGAAAAGAAACGGCGCGAATGAGCGATGCGACAAGCGGGAAAAACGTTTCCTTTGCGCCGCTCCCAACTATCTAGGTTTGTAGCTTTGAGCTTTCATCCGACAACGTTACTTGAAATAGCTGTAAGCGATAGCCAACTCGAATGCCATTCGTACCTCTCCCCATGATAAAAAAAATGGCTCAGTTAAATCTCATCCTCCTAATTTCGAAAATAATTTAATTTAAATATATTTTAGGTGTCTTCTACTTCTGAGAGTCTGATTGAGATAATGCCAAAACGAAAAAGAACCCTGGCGAAGGGTGTCCAAAAAGACGCTGATAGAATTAAATGTGGTCACTGCTACACTTACTTATCCAAACGTCAGTATCATGAGCATAAACGGCAATTTCGAGATGCGAGGACTGGAGAGTGGCAGACTTTAGAAGCGTTGGCCAAAGTTAATCATCCAGGATCCAGCTCCAGTGAAAGTATTTACGAACACTAAGATGTAACTGATACTGTGAATTCTAATTTATTATTCCACTATTACGTTATTTTACCATATAAGGACAGGAGAACACACACACTGATATCCCACGTTATTACATTGTAGTAACCCGTATTACACTGTAGCATCCCGGTTTGACCGGTTTACAGGTGCGCGTTGAAATGAGGGAGCTGAATGAAATTGGAAAGTGAAGTGGAATAATAAATTTTATTGAATGGTTTTACAGATAACACTCGCGGACATTTTACTCATTGCTCGTATTTTTTACGCAACTCGTAAAATATCCGCGCGTATTATTTGTAAAACCATCGAATAAGGTGTTTATATTGCATCCTCGTGGTTATATTGCATTCTTTCTAATTTTTCTTTTTCTTTTTTTATGGCTTAATAAAAAATGTGACGACTTTTATCGAACGCAAACAAATAAACAAAAAAACAGTAATTTTCAGTTCGATAAAAGAACGAAAAATCCGTCCTGAAGAGCATCGAACTCACGTTCTTCGACTTTATTGTCTGATCGCTTACACGCTACACCACCTAAGGATTTGACCAATTACCGCTGTCAAATTTTGTTATTTCAACGTAGATATGCAGAAAAGTTTACATCTGAGTGAATAAACCGCCGTTACCGATAACCTGTTCATTATGCTTGCGCGTATTCACGGGTTAACCAGCGATCCGTAAGAGTAAATGTAAGAGCGATGCTAAAATTACCCCAGGTGACTGAGTTACATGGTTACACGTGTCGAACTAAACCATTTACTGACTTCACATGACACACGTCCTGCATACTACTTGGATCACTTAAGTAATATCTTCGAGTCGTGCATGGTGGTGATAAAAAAAATGGGCATGGTCGTTGACTGAACTAGACCAAGTTTTCTAAGGTGGTTCTTCCTATTATTATTTAATATTTATGTGGGTTTAATATTTTTTAAGATGGATTGTTTTCTCTTCCATGAAAAGATGAACCATGGATCTCTACAGTGAATGACGCCGGGGAGGACCTATCAAGTGATGAATATGTTGGTAAGATATGTGTTAAATCATAAACTTACATTAATCCAAGCAAACTGATCGGTTTGTAAATTGTCGATTTTTATGTCATATTGCCGCTGTACATGATTGTTATTACCAACCGTCGTCACTGATCTTCTCCAAATATTATCTGAAATCGGCTATAACTTCCCTGTCAATCTTTTTTTTTATTTATTTTTTTTTTGAAAATCACTTTATTCCTTTTTTTGCACATAAAACAATACTAAATAATAAACTATTACTTACAAAAACACTTACACTACTTTCAATACTAATATTATACTTACATTTACATTTACATTGCATTACACTACACTGTTTATACTTACACTATTAATACAAACACTATTTACAATACATGTATTCAATACACAACAAAACTACATCACACTACTTAAACTATGCTACCTATAAAGTGATACTTACACTATTTACATTACGGTACTAGAAACGACTAAAAGAAATACGAAGCTACTTACAATACGATATTACTAACGAAACGATACTTATGATACTAAGAACAATACTACTGCTACGATACTATACGATTACTTATTACAAATAGATAAATTTAATGACGTTGCTTACAAATGTATAGTAACGATATTTGTATTTACACAGCTAGTTTCAAGTAGTTAATTGTTCAAAAAATTAGACCATTTTTTAGTAAAAGAAGGTAGTTTATTTGTCATAATCGCAATGTATTTTTCTAATTCAATTTTTTCGTTAACGAGGGTTATAAAATCTGTGAAACGGGGTCTTTTGTCATCTTGTACTGCGTTAATGTAAAGAAAATATTTTCCAATTATGATCAAGTGGTTTAGGGTTAAACCGGACGATGTGTGTTTTAAAACACCATAGATAATTTCGTTTTGCTCCAAAGCAATGTTTCCTCTACATGAAGCGTTGTACCACCTTGTAAATTTATTCCAAAAGGATTTAGCAATTGGACATTCCACAAATGAATGGAGTGGTGTCTGGTCAATGTCATGGCAATAAGGACAATCGAGTTGCTGTTTCTTTTTCATCTTATACAGAATTTTATTTGTATACAGGATATTATGTACTATTTTATATTGAAACACGGATAATTTTACCTCATTTGTGACACAAAAAGGAAGTGAATAAATTTTTTGTCTTTCTTGAAAGATAAAGCCGCTTTCAATAAGTCTTCTCTCGGCAGTTGGAGGAGGGAATTGCTGGTGATTGAGAAAAGTATTGTAAATTGTTTTACATGTGAGCTTTTCGATTGCAAGTGGTACGTATTCAGTTGACGGTAGAAGACATTCCTGCTTTAGCATAGTTTTCCATTCCTGTGGTATTGCAGATAGAAGACTGTAATACTGTAGAAAATTACTCTTGACATTGTATTTCTGCATGAAGGTTTTAAAAGGCATCAAGGTGTTACTTTCGTTGTCGAAAAAGCACGAGAGATTTTCAATGCCGACTCTTTTCCAACCAGGTAAAAAAACAGATAACTTGTTTACTCGAATAAACTGATTATTCCATATTATTTGATTTAGCACGTCACCTTTTGTTTTCGGATTAGTGCTATTAATTTTCTGCCAGTGGGAAATTATATCTCGATAGAATTTTGGTAAGTTTTCATTCAGGGATAGATATTGAATGTCATAATTACACCGGAAAAGGAGATTGCCGCCAACGTTGGAAAGTAAGGATAGTGGGATAAATTTCCATGGTCTTTTATCGTTAGCGCACAAGCGTTTTACCAAGACTATCTTTAACGCTTTATCAAATAGCGTAAAATCTAACATATTCAGTCCCCCCTCGTTCTTATTTTTAATTATAGTCGTTTTTTTGAGTTTTGGATTCTTGTACTTCCATATGTAATCAAAAATTATGTTATTTACTTCATCAGTAAACCCATTTGGAGTGTCTAACACGCTGCAGATAAAAGTTAGTTTGGATATTGCTAACGTTTTTACTATATTTACTCTTCCATATATAGATATGTCTCGAGATGACCAAATGTTGAGTATCTTTATAATTTTAGGCAACTTTTCAAAGAAGTTTTTTTTTGTGGCGAGTTCTTCATCATATGAAAAATATACACCTAAGGCGTAGACAGACTCATCGCTTAATTTTGAATTTAGAATGGAATCCTTTCTCTGACGTAATGATCCCAGCCAAAGTATTTCTGATTTAGATTGATTTATTCGGAGACCAGAACAGTTTTCAAATTGTTGCAGCAGATCAAAGAGCCTATGTACAGACCGAATATCTTTAACAAAAACAGTTGTGTCATCGGCGTACTGGGTTATTTTTATAGAGTTATTTGGATCAATTTGAATACCTTCTATTTCCCTTTAGCGTTTAATTGCGTTGCTTAAAATTTCTACTCCAATAACAAACAAGATCCCAGATAGTGGGCAACCCTGCCTGACACCTCTGCTTAGATTAAAATGTTTGGTGGCAAAGCCATTGTTCAGGACACAACTTGATATGTTATTATACAAGATTGTGATCCATTGTCTTAATTGAGGACCAAAGTTAAAAACTTCAAGGCATTTTTGAAGGTAGCTCCATTCAACAGAATCGAAAGCTTTTTCAAAATCAAGAAAGACCGCTACACCTGGAATGTTCTTCTTTTTAGTAAAGGACATCATGTCTGTTATGATTCTGATGCTCTCACCTATATATCTTCCCTTTACGTATCCTGTTTGATTCGAGCTAATAATCGTGGGTAACACCTTTTCCAAGCGTAAAGCTAACGCTTTTGTGACAATTTTGTAGTCGTTGTTCAATAGGGAGATTGGTCTCCAATTTTTGAGGTATTTTCTGTCTTTGTCTTTCTTTGGTATTAACGATATAATACCGCGTTTTTGTGAGATTGACATGTCACCATTCTCAAAGGCGTAATTAAAACTATCAACCATGATTTGACCGATGGCATTCCAGAAGAACCGATAAAATTCAATAGTAAAGCCGTCGGAACCAGGTGTTTTATTATTCTTAAATTGTTTTAGCGAATTAGTACATTCCACAAGTGTAAGCAGCCCTTCGCAGGTGTCCGCTTCTTCCTGTTTGAGAGTATTCAAGCCGTCAAAAAAGTGCTCGAAATTGGCAGATTCTGGACATACATTTTTAGCTTGATAAATTTCTTTGAAAAAGCGTTCCTCCTCTTCTAAAATTAATTTAGGTTCATGAACTATGTTGCCGTCTTCTTTTGTTAATGAGGTTATGTATTTCTTCTTGTAGTTCATTTTTTCCAGGTTATAGAAATATTTATTGTTCTTTTCACCGAACTCGTACCATTGTGCTTTACTACGTGTCATTGTTCCTCGTGTTTTTCTAGAGACAATCTTGGCTAATTCTTTTTTGACACGATCCATTTCAATTTTCGTTGCTTCGCTAAAGTTTAATCTAATCTTTTCCTGTAATTGGTTGAGTCTCATAAGCAAATCTTTTTCTTCGTTTCGTTTTTGTTTAGCTTTATTTTTAGCGAAAATTATTGTTGACGCTCTAATTTCCATTTTGATCATTTCCCAAAATAAGCCTTTATCACTGAGGCTGCAATATTTGGAGATGAACTCTGGTATTTGTTTTGTTATCATCTCCGTATAACACTTATCCGTTAACAATGAATTATTAAATTTCCAGAATCCGGGGCCATGCTCTGTTTCATTACTTTCTAAGGACATTGACAGGGTTATAGCAGAGTGATCGGAAAAAATGTTAGGCACAATTTTAGCGTTTTGGATTTCGGACTCCATGCCTTTTGATATAAAAAGGTAGTCTAATCTGCAATAGATTTTCATGGATGAATTATTCCACGTGAATGCTTGTTCATTTGGATGTTTGCAGCTCCAGGTGTCAATAAGATCGTGAGTTCTCATTAGAGTTTTCATTTCTTGAATAACTGTTTTCTTTTGTTCGAAAGAACGCCCTCCGCGTTTGTCAATTTCATTCATAACACAATTTAAGTCTCCCCCTAGGACCACTCATTCGCCGGCATATTTGTTTAAGACGGTATTCGATAACCCTCTTAGGAATTGCACCTGTTGAGTTTGATCATTCGGTGCGTAAATATTTAGAAAAGCAAGTTTCTCGCCTTCTACCACTGCTTCAGAAAGGATATATCTACCATTCCTGTCGCATATAATTTGTTCGATGTTTACATCAAGTTTTGGCTTGAATAAAATCATTACTCCTCGACTGTGGTTACTGCCATGACTTCCAATCATTTTACCACCCAATTCTGCTTCCCACGATTTTAAATTTTGCGCAGAAGAATATGTTTCTTGTAAAAATACTACATCCGATTTTTGCTGATGCAGCCAATGAACTTGCCATGAACAAAGAAATTGGTCACAAAAACGGAGAAGCATTATCTTATGGAAACCTAGGAGCTGTGTTTCAATCTGTCGGTGAATATGCCAAGGCTGAACAGTATCTATTGAAAGCACTTACGATCAGGAAAGAAATTGGTGACAGAGACGGAGAAGCGACAGATTACGGAAACCTAGGAACTGTGTTTCACTCTGTCGGTGAATATGGCAAGGCTGAAGAGTATCTATTGAAAGCACTTGCGATCAGGAAAAAAATTGGTCACAAAAATGGAGAAGCATCATCTTACGGAAACCTAGGAGCTGTGTTTCAATCTGTCGGTGAATATGCCAAGGCTGAAGAGTATCTATTGAAAGCACTTGCGATCCGCAAAGAAACTGGTCACAAAAAGGGAGAAGCATCATCTTACAGAAACCTAGGAGCTGTGTTTAAATCTGTCGGTGAATATGCCAAGGCTGAACAGTATCTATTGAAAGCACATGCGATCAGGAAAGAAATTGGTGACAGAGACGGAAAAGCAAAAGATTACGGAAACCTAGGAACTGTGTTTCTCTCTGTCGGTGAATATGCCAAGGCTGAAGAGTATCTATTGAAAGCACTTGCGATCAGGAAAGAAATTGGTCACAAAAATGGAGAAGCATCATGTTACGGAAACCTAGGAGCTGTGTTTCAATCGGGCGGTGAATATGCCAAGGCGGAAGAGCATCTATTGAAAGCACTTGCGATCAAGAAAGAAATTGGTGACAGAGACGGAGAAGCATCATCTTACGGAAACCTAGGAAGTGTGTTTCGATCTGTCGGTGAATATGCCAAGGCTGAAGAGTATCTATTGAAAGCACTTGCGATCAGGAAAGAAATTGGTGACAGAGACGGAGAAGCAACAGATTACGGAAGCCTAGGAACTTTGTTTCGATCTGTCGGTGAATATGCCAAGGCGGAAGAGTATCACTTGAAAGCACTTGGGATCAGGAAAGAAATTGGTGACAGAGACGGAGAAGCAACATCGTACGGAAACCTAGGAACTGTGTTTCAATCTGTCGGTGAATATGCCAAGGCTGAAGAGTATCTATTGAAAGCATTTGCGATCAAGAAAGAAATTGGTGACAGAGACGGAGAAGCAACAGATTACGGAAGCCTAGGAGCTGTGTTTCGATCTGTCGGTGAATATGCCAAGGCGGAAGAGTATCACTTGAAAGCACTTGGGATCAGGAAAGAAATTGGTGACAGAGACGGAGAAGCAACATCTTACGGAAACCTAGGAACTGTGTTTCAATCTGTCGGTGAATATGCCAAGGCTGAAGAGTATCTATTGAAAGCACTTGCGATCAAGAAAGAAATTGGTGACAGATACGGAGAAGCATCATCTTACGGAAACCTACAATAGGCGACAATATTGTTGACACATTGTCATTTTGAACCCCATTTTGTTCGGGACGAGAGGCATTTCAGCCCCACCCCCCTAATTCCCCACCCCCACCCCCCCAGACAATGTTGTGTATCGTTTCGTCAGGTCTGTCGCTACAATCCTACAACAATGGATGGGGGGACAGGGGTTAATGCGGCAGAGTGTAGTAAAAGAAAAGATACAGTGATAAATATGTCACGAAAACCGTTCTTGTTATAGTGTGTGTCAACTATTTTTGTCGCCTATTGTCCGATATACAAAAATTGTTATTTGGACATTCATGGTAAGGCAAGGGCGCTGTCTCTTGCTTAAATTATTATTTTGGGGACTTTCTGCTATATCACACAACAGACTTTCATAGATGACCAAATTTGAGGATTATTTGTCGAAATGAAATCCGCTGTGCTACCAGTAAAACACGCAAATGCATCAAGAGCCTCACTAATGTCAAAGCGAGAAACAGATACGTAACTATATGGTATATGCGCATCAGATGTGTTGCTTAGTTGCCAGTTGCATGTAACTGAATTTATTAGCATTTTCCAAACAAGATAAAAGATAACATGGACTTCCTTCTCTTTTTTGCAAGTGGCAAGAACACCATTGGTTTATTACGGAACGGCTTGCTTAACGGAAAGGAAACTGAAATGATGACGGTTCTTTTGAAGATCTTTCGGTTTCATGTTGAACTTTCGCAATAACAGCAAAATAAATGTCTTCTTGTGCAAAATTTCCTTAAACAAGAAAGCAGTAAAGAAGATGTCTCGAATAACCGCGATTTACCACGATTTACCACGCTTTACCATGTTGCCGAATAAAAAACTGCTTTAGTAATGTTCTATTGTTTACCATGGTAAATCGTGGTTAATCGTGGTAAATCGTGGAATTTCAAAAGATAGACACATATTTCCCCTTTTAAAGGCTGATTTTATAACAGAATGAAAGATTGAACATATTTCATGTTCTAAATTCGGGTTTGATACATGAATTATGCGAGAAATAAATAAGAATTTCTTGTAAATGCCACATCAAGTGACAGTAATTTGATATGTCACGCGCGCGCGTCACGCTGTGTTACAGCGTTGTACTCGGTCTGCAAGAAACTTTGTTAAATTTTTAAGGCGGCCTCTTCCATTGTTCGCTTTACGGTAAAATTCCCCTCTTCTTTCCTTAAAGAGCAAATCTGTCGAAGGAATGGCCGCTCTACACGGGGACTCAACTTTCTTGGCCGGCCTGGTCGCTCATTCTTGTGGTGGACTTTGTTACATTGGCCCTTTTTCAGACTTTTTAAAATCTGATTTTCTGAGGACCTTCAAACGTATAATTCGTCCATCATTTACTTCAGTCTTAACCCTTTGTATTTTCGTGCAATGCGCCCAAAGGAACGAGTTTCTTCGTCAATTTTACCAGCGAAGACCATTTTGCCTCGCTTTATTCACGTGCTTAAGACGTACTATAACATCACCATAAAATTCGATAAACGGCTGCAATTAGAATGTAATTAATCAGCTATTAACGCCGTTCGCATGAATCAAAACATCGGACAGTGCAGATTAATATTTGTAATAACCGATTAATTTCCTCGCACTTATGGGAAGAAATAGCACATTTCGTACTTCAGACAATAGGCGACAATATTGTTGACACATTGTCATTTTGAACCCCATTTTGTTCGGGACGAGAGGCATTTCAGCCCCACCCCCCTAATTCCCCACCCCCACCCCCCCAGA
This sequence comes from Cladopsammia gracilis, assembly GCA_022457155.1. Classification (NCBI taxonomy): domain Eukaryota; kingdom Metazoa; phylum Cnidaria; class Anthozoa; order Scleractinia; family Dendrophylliidae; genus Cladopsammia; species Cladopsammia gracilis. Next base: position 212,353 of record JAJGOT010000643.1, read on the forward strand.
CAATGTTGTGTATCCTTTCGTCAGGTCTGTCGCTACAATCCTACAACATTGGATGGGGGGACAGGGGTTAATGCGGCAGAGTGTAGTAAAAGGAAAGATACAGTGATAAATATGTCACGAAAACCGTTTTTGTTATAGTGTGTGTCAACTATTTTTGTCGCCTATTGTAAGAAGAGTGTTTCAATCTGTCGGTGAATATGCCAAGGCTGAAGAGTATCACTTTAAAGCACTTGCGATCAGGAAAGAAATTGGTGACAGAGACGGAGAAGCAACAGATTACGGAAACCTAGGAAGAGTGTTTCAATCTGTCGGTGAATATGCTAAGGCTGAAGAGTATCTATTGAAAGCACTTGCGATCAAGAAAGAAATTGGTGACAGAGACGGAGAAGCAAAAGATTACCGAAGCCTAGGAACTGTGTTTCAATCTGTCGGTGAATATGCCAAGGCTGAAGAGTATCTATTGAAAGCACTTGCGATCAGGAAAGAAATTGGTGACAGAGACGGAGAAGCATCATCTTACGGAAACCTAGGTGCTGTGTTTCAATCTGTCGGTGAATATGCCAAGGCTGAAGAGTATCTATTGAAAGCACTTGCGATCAAGAAAGAAATTGGTGACAGACACGGAGAAGCATCATCTTACGGAAACCTAGAAAGTGTGTTTCGATCTGTCGGTGAATATGCCAAGGCTGAAGAGTATCGATTGAAAGCACTTGCGATCAGGAAAGAAATTGGTGACAGAGACGGAGAAGCAACATCTTACGGAAACCTAGGAACTGTGTTTCAATCTGTCGGTGAATATGCCAAGGCTGAAGAGTATCAATTGAAAGCGCTTGCGATCAGGAAAGAAATTGGTGACAGAAACGGAAAAGCAACATCTTACGGAAACCTAGGTGCTGTGTTTCAATCTGTCGGTGAATATGCCAAGGCTGAAGAGTATCTATTGAAAGCACTTGCGATCAAGAAAGAAATTGGTGACAGACACGGAGAAGCATCATCTTACGTAAACCTAGGAAGGGTGTTTCGATCTGTAGGTGGCTATACCAGGGCTAAAGAATACAATGAAAAAGCTCTTCAAATTAGCAACCAGATCGGTAGCGTTGAATTGCAGTTTCAAAGTCACCTTAATCTTGCTTTGGATATTTTGTTCTTAGAAGGAAACCCATCTGAAGCTGTATCAAATCTCTTTGTATGCATTGAAAAGTGCAAGGAAATGCAACGTTATTTAAGAGACAATGATAAGTACAAAATATCGTTTTTAGACGAGCATGTGTCTCCCCATCGGTTTCTCAGTGCATTGTTTTGTGCTGCTGGGAAACTTAACGAAGCTCTTTGCGCTGTAGAGCTAGGACGGGCTAGAGCCCTGGCCGACTTGATGTCAGTTCAATATTTAGTGGAAAAACAAATATCAGTCAGAAAGCATTCATGGGTTGGTATTGAGACGATCATGAGAAAAAATGGTAACTGTACTTGTGTTTACATTTCCTATTACCATCAAACTGTATATTTTTGGATTCTTAAGACAAACAAAGGCGTTGTTTTGCGACAAAAGAAACTAAGTGAATGTTTTAGTCACGTTGACATAATGACATCAGTGGATGACGTTTTTGGAAACGAAACTTTCAGGAAGCATCATGTTTTACTCCAAGAGCAATGTGAAGATCGATCGCTATTTCCATCAAGCCCCGACCAGCAGACACAGGAATCGGCTCAAGAACACAGCTTCACAGCCTTCCGTCTTGTAGAAGAGGAGGAAAACGAATCTCAGTATCTTGAACCGCCAACTCTTGCTCAGTGCTATGACATGATTGTTGCTCCTGTGGTTGACTTACTTGATGAACCAGAAATCATCATTGTTCCTGATCGTTGCTTGTACCAGATTCCTTTTGCAGCATTGAAGGATCCAAGTCAGAAGTATTTATCAGATAGTTTCAGGATCCGTATTGTTCCTTCCTTGACGACTCTTCAGCTAATTCAAGACAGTCCAGCGGACTATCACAGTCAAACTGGTGCACTGATAGTGGGTGAGCCGGCTATTTGCCAGGTGTATTACAAGGGAAAGCGTGAGAAATTACCCCCATTGCCTTGTGCAAGAAAGGAAGCAGGGATGATTGGACGACTGTTGGGAGCTCAACCTTTGTTGGGAGAGAATGCAACTAAGCAGGCGGTTCTGCAAGGCATACACTCAGTGAGTCTCATCCATTTCGCTGCTCATGGTGATGCCGAAAGAGGAGAAATTGCTCTTGCCCCTCGACTATCCACTAGTAGGATTCCATGCGAAAAGGACTACCTATTGACAATGACTGAAATTTAACAAGTACGACTTACAGCCAAACTAGTAGTCCTCAGCTGCTGCCATAGTGCATGTGGACAGATAAGGTCTGAGGGAGTTGTAGGAATCGCTCGAGCATTTTTAGGTTCAGGTGCACGCTCAGTGTTGGTGGCACTGTGGGCCATACAAGATGAAGCAACACAGGAATTTATGAGTCATTTCTACGAGCATCTTGTTCGTGGGAAAAGTGCCAGTGAATCTCTTCATCAAGCTATGAAGTGGATGAGAAGTAACGGCTTCTCTGACAGCAGCCAATGGGCTCCTTTTTTGCTGATTGGAGATAACGTGACACTTGATTTTCGAAAATAAAGGTAAGCTTAAATTGTGTTTTTATAGTATGGCGATAGTTTTTATGACCTATATTTTTCCCTGAAAAAAGGCAGGATTATGATTATAGTATCCATCATAACATCAATTTAGCATTTATTACTATTACTGAAGGTTATTTTTTAGTCCTGTTGCCAACTCATTTGCACACATCACACAATGAGCAAGCAAGGTTGGACTAGCTATAGTGGTAAGAGTGTGTTCGTATTCCACAAATGCGTCTACGATAAATAAATTACAACTTGATATGTTCTCACAATATATATCTAGTTGAACGCGAGATTTCCACAATTTTATGAACATTTCAGAAGAGTTTTAAGGCCGCCCGAAGATTTCTGACTTGTTGGCGAAAAATAACCGATTGATGTCATTTATTTGTTTCTTTAATTATTAGCAATATTTATATAGGGATGTTTAAGTCGAGGCGTGTTGATTAGAAAATGTTATCATTGAACCCCGAATTCTTTTTATTTTTTGTTGTTTTGTTGTTATTTTTGTCATCATTACAATGTTTGGACTGGAAGATTTGTTTGTGCATTACCCAGTGTTTCTAAGTAAGATCTATATTTTACTTACCTTTCAATAGATGATTGATTCCAAAATAGAAATTATACCTGCCACTTATATATTGAGTATATTTTACTGTTCCAGGTTGTGTTGACGAGACCAGACCAGGATATCGGCAAATCAGCTCTTCCTTCTGAAGCCAAGGACCTGGGAAATTGAACAATTAATCAGTTGAAAGTCACCTGAAACTGAAAGTGAGAACGCACAGACTTGTTTGGTCCACCCGTTCATGCATGTTCACGTCCTTTCATCTGCTGTTGAGCCCTTAGTTGATTTCTGTTCATGACATATTATCTTTGTCTTTGTTCCCTTTGCAACCTGATGACTTCGTTATGTGAAGAGTGTATTAATACCAGGAAAACAGCTGTCTTGTCTTGACATAGTCAGTTAGAAACGCTCCAGAACATTTCATTATGTAAATAGCTTGTTTATACCATGCACTATACTGTAATAACTATACATAATAACTTTTTCTACAGCTTTAACACTCATAACAATGATGTTGAATAGTACATCGAAACGTCATGTTGTTCATAAAAGAGCTAACGACAATATTTAACTTTCAATCAGACTCGATTTGCCAGATGATATCCCAATAAATATATATATACATGTATATACAGATTTGCACGAAAGTATTTCAATGTTCACTTTATTTTATGTAAGTTAAATAATCCATTGGAGCAAAGTAACGTTAAAAAGACATTGGTTATTGTAACGCAACATGAAAAGCCACACTAAGTTTGTTTCTGCGTTAATGCAACAGGATCATTGCGACAACAGTAATAGCGAATAGCGTTATGGGATACATACATATTTTGTATAAATCAAGACTCAATATTCAACAGTAATTATATCTTAAGGTTACAGTGTACCTTCAGATCGAAAATTTATTGAAATTTTTTTTGGCGTCAAAATAAAGTTTACAGAATGATCTTTCATCCAAAATAAAAATTATCGAAAAATAGTGAAAATTGACGGAGAAATGACGGTATAACTTTTGTGGGTGGAGTTTGTTTACGAAGCGATATGTTTTTTTAAGCGCTGTTTTCTCAAAGTTCATTTTTCGCTTGTTGAGGACACCTTAAAGAGCTACAACTCAAAGGGAATTTGTTCGATTTTCCTCAAATTTGGACAGAAGCTAGGCTAACATATAATCAACAAAAACATTTCGGCGATTTTCTTAATTCCGAAAACGTTTTCGTCAAGAGCCATTTCCGTGCGATCATTCCATATTTTTCTCCCTTTTTCGAAAATATTCTGTAACTTTTCGCTGCAATTGAATATGGGAAATCGCCGACACGTTTTTTTAGCGCTTTGTGTCCGGAAATCCGAGAACAAATCAAATTAGCAAAATACAATAATAGCTTTGAGTTATAGTGTTTTAAAGCTGATTCGGACGTTCGAATTTAGACGTCGTAAAAAATTCGACAATTCCTTTTATCACCAAATGGTTTCCATATTTAGATAGGCAGCTCTATAAGCTTTAATTTGATATCTGGGTTTAGGTATATTAAGTGTAATCTTAAGACGCTAGAGCTGTTATACTGGAGACACCCCCGAAGGTACACTGTAATCTTAAGTAGCATTCTATATTGTTTATAATCTTCGTTTATATATCATGCATTTCCGCAATCACACGGGATCTTCTCATGCGTTGTCACTTAGTGCTACGGAATGTGAAAAAGCACAAACCCTGGGCACTTCGCCCTAATAATCAGTTTCAAAGAATGAGTAGAAAAAACACAATGAACAGAATAGGACAATGATACTTCAGGTTTATTACCATGTAAAATTATAGTACGTGTGTAGAATCAAGCTTTATTATTGAGGACGAAAAGGCGATTTTCGATGAAATACATCGACAAACTGAGTTAAACTAACCTTCACAAAGTTCGTCTATATTTGTACAAATGTATTGACGGGACCTTATACAGTATTTTAGCATAGTTGCTAATTTTTAATGGTTATTCGATATACTGCAATTCTACCTTAGGAATGTACTTCAGTGTCAATTTTTTATTCTTTGCAATACGGAAAGTAATTAGTTTCATTTTTCATTACCAAGTTACCGTATTTTCTCGATTAAACATCGGGGGTGTTTATTTCAAACTCGGTCTCGTGGACCCGGCCTGGCGTTCATACGGGGGTGATTTTTCATCATTTTCATGATCACAGTTTACGTCTTTCATTACTAAATTCCTGGAATTTCCTGATTGAAAAGCTGAATTGATCAAAATGTTCTTATAATCTTTAAGGAAACAAGAACGAGAAGTGCCAAAGAGTCAATGAACTGTAACAAAATTTTAACCAGAAATTCAAGTGATGTTCCCTAACTTTGAGTCTTCTATCTGTCTTTTCATATAAACCATCCTGACTCGGATAAAGAAACGATGAAGCGACCCCCGGGATGAGTCACACAATAGCGAATTCAACGACAGACCTCAAATAAACGCCGGGGCGTTTATTTAAAACTCGATCTTGTCGACCTGGGCCCGGTTGTTCAAAAGGTGGATAGCGCTATCCAGCGGATAAATCGCTATCTAGCCGATGAACGTGTACAAAACCAATTGCATTATCCACTGGATAGAGATTTATCCGCTGGATAGAGATTTATCCACTGGATAGAGATTTATCCGCTGGATAGAGATTTATCCGCTGGATAGAGATTTATCCACTGGATAGAGATTTATCCACTAGATAGAGATTTATCCACTGGATAGAGATTTATCCGCTGGATAGCGCTATCCACCTGTTGAACAACCGGGGCCTGGCGTTCAATCGAGAAATTACGGTAAGCGGTTCAGTTTAATGAAGTTTAGACAGCCGATGTCTTTTTAGAACTTAGTCGGCATATTTTATTACATGGGGCCGAATAGAATGTTGTTTTTATGTGATTCACTAACACAATATATATATTTTGCGATTGCAATCGTGTTGTGAAGTTTCTTGCTCCTTTTCTTTATTATTCGCCTATAACAGTTGAAAACGAAGAGTCCAAATGAACAAACGAAAGGTATAAATTAATTTACTTACCCGTCCACCACAAGATTTAAACATCGATCGGAAAACGAGATTTTCAACCCTTTTCCAGAGATAACCGAGGAAGATATTTTCGTCTCCAACCCCACAGCCTCGAATATCCGCGCGGAAGGTAACTTTCGCGCAGGATCTCGAGGATATCCGACAAACATGGCGTGAATTTAAAGCAAAGGATTATATTAAAGATCTAAGTCGATCTAAGTCGGCCTCAAGAGTCCTCGTGGGCCCGAAGAGGATAAGTAAGTAAGTAAGTAAGTAAGTAAGTAAGTAAGTCGATCTCTGGTACACTGTTTACATTTAATTTTTACATGTCCTCAGGTATAGCTGTTGTGCATCCTTGGAGAACCAGGGACAGATAAGTGTGTGTAAGGTATGAAAGTGGAGCGTTGGAAAAAAGGTGGAATCACGTACAAGCCTGTTAACACGGTCCGTGCGAGTATAAAGCTCTCAAATAATGAGAAATTTAAATTATGCCCGGAATAATGCTTTTTCCTCCACCCTTTTAATTTAATGTAACCTTTCCTTCTTGGAATTAGAAATTAGCGAAGGTAAAGATTTCAGTTGGCGGCCGTGCAATGTCTTTGGAACAGCAAACTATGTCCCGAGATGTTTTAGAAAAACATATTTATACCCCGTTCACACCAACGGTTAAACATGTTTAAACAAAAGAAACATATTTGTCATTTTGTTGCAACTAAACAGTAAAAGTTCATTTGTCAAGAGCAAGAACTTATTCATTGTCATTCATTGACGATACTTTTTTTTTACAAACTTTTTATTTTTTCGAAAAATCAACAAGTTTTTGTTGTCATGGTAGTTTCCGCGCCTACGACCTACCCGTGACAGGTCTGCGCGTGCGTTCTATTTTTAGTTCCATTTTCTAAGCGCGCGCTTCGATATTTCGCGCAAACAATAACTTTAATTTTCTTTACTGCGGCAACTGGCTGCTAAATTATTTACTGTGGCAACTAAATTTTGCGATTTGCTGAACAGTCGCAAAAATTTCAAAATTTAGTTACTGCAAATAATAGTAGCCTTAAGGTTTCTGAAAAGTAAAACAAGTAAGTGGCAAACCTGACTCATGACGTCAAAAATTCTGGTCACTGTGATTCAAAGTGATGCCGTCTAGTATGTATAATACCTTACAAATGTGCTTTGCCGGAAAACTATAGCTATTAAAATAGCTATAGTTTTAAAAGCTATTGTTTTTATAGCTATAGTTCGCCGTGTCCTATGCAAACTCAATTTCCATTGTTAATTAATGCCCTGGGGATGAATATTAATGTATGTATAAAAGACAAACATGTGCTCTATTCAATGCACTTTGCTCTAGTCACGCTCAGTGATTGTTTGGCGTGTGTTTCCTGCAAACCCGCCTTCTTCGACGGCGTCCTTCGACTGTGTTCTTCGACTGTCTTTTTTGTTGTACTCTATGGCTGACCAGGTTCCACATCGCTCTGAGATTCCTGTCCCGGGTTTGGTAGCGGCTGTTGACGTCCCTCCGCCAGTGGCAGCTTTGGCGGACCAGAGAGTCGAACGGGTGAACGAAGGTCAAGCAGGTCAACAAAACCTCTCTGTTAATCCGGCGCACGCCGTTGAGGTAAACTTGCCCTTTTATTTTTTTATTTTTTGGCGGTAGTTTTCTTCATTAGTGGCTATTTCTTAGTGCCGGTATTTCACCAAGAGTAGTCGTGTAAGTTTCAATTTTCTTTCTTAGCTTTCTTAGGTGTGGTTTCTTGCATTCCGTTACATATACTTTCTACAATGGTTTTGTGCATATCTAAGATTTTTTATTAGACTTTGTATTGTCTGTGTGTAAAGACTGCTTTGCCTGTGAGGCTTAAGAGATTTAATTGCCTGTGTGGCTAAAGACTGGTGTGCCTGTGTGGCTAAAGAGATTTATTTGCCTGTGTGGCTAAAGACTGCTTTGCCTGTGAGGCTTAAGAGATTTAATTGCCTGTGTGGCTAGATACTGGTTTGCCTGTGTGGCTAAAAAGATATAATTGCCTGTGTGGCTACAGTTGGTTTGCCTGTGTGGCTAAAGATTGGTGTGCCTGTGTAGCATAAGGGATTTATTTGCCTGTGTGGCTAAAGACTGGTTTGCCTGTGAGGCTTAAGAGAATTTATTGCCTGTGTGGCTAAAGACTGGTTTGCCTGTGAGACTTGAGATATTTTATTGCCTGTGTGTCAAGAGACTGGTTTGCCTGTGAGGCTTAAAAGATTTATTTGCCTGTTTGGCGAGAGGTTGGTTTGCTTGTGAGGTTATCTAAAAGTGTTTCTGTGGGTAAGGTTAAAAAAAGAGAGAGAAAGAGTTAGCCTTATAACTTTTGTGATTTATTTCCTTGTTCTAGGAGGAGGATAACTTCGATGAAGTTTTGCAGAGGTTAAAAAGGTTGGAGGAGTCCCAAAAGGCTTCTGTGGATTCCACATTAGCAGACATCAGGCTACTTCTCAAGGCTCCGTCTTTCAATAAAGATTAGGCGTTAGATCTTCTACTTAATGTTAAGATGGTTGCTAAGGAAACGAATCACCCTAGGGCAGGGTGTTTTTTTGTTGCGGCGTTCTGTTTCTTGAGGGAGAAATCAGCGACTCCAGACGTCCAGTTCAAGAAATACCTAGAAGTCATTCTGGGTGACAAGGATCAAGAAAAGGTGTTGGACATGATGTCCAAAGTGGATAAGTCCATGAGGTTTTCTACCTCTGGGTTCAATCGTGTTCCTTGGAGAGGGCGTGGCCATTCCTCCCGTTCTGTGCAGTGTTACCATTGCTGTCGTTTTGGCCACTATCAGAGTTACTGCCCGGATCGGCGACAGGCCTTTGGAGAAGCTGCAGAACCTCTCGCTAAGAGAGAGAGATTCGCTCGGGCCAGTTTAAAATAAATACATGACGTCGTGGCTATTGCCTGACTCGGTGCATTTTTCTTTTTTCTTTCCATTTATTAAAGTATGCTTTTTGCAGCTAATGAATCGGTGTTTTTGTTTGTGTCCGTTAGGGATTCCCCTCTAGTTTTCTTTTTGTTTCGTTTATGTTGTATCAGGGCTTAAATTTTTTCGACATTCCTAGATTGGGGCGAGTGACTCCTGTTGGCTTACCGCAATATCTCGGTGACCAGTTGACGTACTGTTTTCAGGCGTTGTGAAGTTACTCCCTCCTGATCGGGAACTCCATTTGCATGTCCATTTGGATTCGTTCATTTAGGGTTGTTCTCTTTTGTTTCCTCCTGTAGTCCTCCTTTCAAGAAGCTAAGATTACAAGAGCCTGTTAGTTAAAATGAATTTTTTTTCAGGATTTTGGTACTCACCTTCTAGCTTCGCAACCAAGAACGTTCGAATCTTGGGTTAATGTAAATGGGGTTCCCGATTGGGGGGAGGCATCTTGTGTCTACAAGTGGAAAGATGTTTTAGTCTCTGAAACTGTTCCAGATCTGGGAAGAATTAGACTAAGAGATCCAGACAAGTTTGTTGCTGGAGGCATCCAAAGGCATCCTGAAGCTTGGGAGACGATTCTCGAAGGTCATCCGCTTGCTGCATCAATCAGTGATTGGATCCGGAATAAAGTGAACATTAAGCATTTTAGTCAACCTTTTAAGGGTGCTTATAAGGGGTTTAACTATTGCTCAGATTTTCCGCCGCAAAAGCGGTTCCCCAATCATGTGTCATGTAAAAGATTTACAGAATTTGTGTCGCAGGAAATTTTAAAGCGCACTATTACCGGAGCAGTTAAGGTGTGGGGGAAACTCGGGGTTGATAGCCCACCTCATTTGACTTTGCTTAGATGCTACAACCCCGGACAAAACTAGTTGAGACAAACTGAAATTACCCTTACATTTTGGTATACTTCTGAGACAAATTTCCCACACCAATGTTGTTTTGGGTATTACTGCATTTGAATCAGACAGTTTTTAGAACAAAACAACATTGCATGGGGGGTGGGGAGGGGGGATTTCCTTATGTTCGTTGACGCGGAAATTTGGCCTAAAATTTAGAAATAGATGAAAAGTGTCGCAACAGTTTTGTCCGAGGTTGTAGGTTTTTGAATTTGTGGATGAGGGATATGCCTTTTTCCCTGGATAAATTAGCCGATGTTCCAAGGTATGTTTATAAGGGGTCCTACATGACGAAGTGTGACGACAAGTCAGGTTATGATCATGTGTTACTCTTCGCATGCTCTCAGACATATGTTGGTTTTGAATGGAAGGGTTATTGGTTTGTCTGTGCTACTCTTCCATTTGGGTGGAAAATTTCCCCCTACATATACCATACCATAGGTTTGGCGGCGTCCGGTTTCTTAAGAGCTCAAGGTGTTCCCTGTTCACTGTACATTGGCGATCGTCTTAATGGTGAACTCCTCACCTCATCAGGGCCATGGTCAGTCCTCCCAGCATGTCGACAGGAGCAATTTAGACGTGACGCAGCGACTGCCGCAATATTTTGTGTCTTATCAGTCCTCGTTTATTTAGGTTACACAATTGGTATAAGTAAGTCGGTTTTTATCCCGACTACCTCACTAGAGTACTTGGGTCTCGTAGTGGACTCTGCAAAGCAATCTTTTCTAGTGCCGGAACGGAAGATTGTTTCTTGGGCATCCTTGAGAGAGCACATTTTGGCATGTAAGAGATATGTGGATGTAGAAACGCTGCAGCGTTTTCAAGGAAAATGTTTGTCATTCTCAATGGCGGTCCCTACGACCAAGTAAGATAAGGGAAATGAGTTCAGCAATTGCATCTGCTTCAGCGAATGGTCTTGTTTCGATTTCATCGGCCTTGCGAGAAGAAATGACGCATTGGCGTTTTTTGAACTCTTGGCAGAAGTTTCTTCCATGGCGAGACGAGAAGCACTTAGGGCTGACTTTGTCTACGGACGCCTCGGGATATGGCTGAGGTTGTGTCGTTCATCTGCCCTCCGGTGACCAAACTATAAGTGACTACTGCGATGAGCGACACAAGGATCTCAACATCTCTACCAAAGAAATGTTAGCTTTGGTAAACGCCATAAAAGCTCTTCCCGCTAGTTTGAGGGATTGTCGAGTTGATGTTTATGTTGACAGTACTGTTCTTATTGGCGTTTGGGAGGACCAACAGAGTAAGAAGTTCCCTCAATTGACAAAGGCCTCCAGGGACCTTTTCTAGGCGCTATCAGATCGCAATTTTCAGCTTAGCCTGTTCCATGTCAAGTCTAGTGACAACCAGGCAGATGGTCCTTCACGTCGCTTGTCAAAGTCAAATTCAAAATTTCGGATAGGGCATGGGCCTTGGTGGAACAATCTTTTGGGGGCACATGTGGGCACTCATTTGACCTTATGGCTTTGGATTCCAATGCGGTAATTGGATTGGATGGAAGCCCTTTGCCACACTTTACTCCTTTTTCAAGTCCACGTTCGCAAGGCATCAATTTATTTCTCACGATTTGCATGCAATGTCCAATATGTCTAATCCATATGTTTTCCCTCCCTTTGGTTTAGTTGGTCCAGTTTTGAGGTTTTTGTATGGCTTCCAGATCCCATTCACTGTAATTGTCCCAGAGATCTGTCCACACCTTTTTTGGTGGCCTGAGCTGATGGCTCGTTCTTCTTGTAAAGTTTGCCTTGGTGCGAAGGGTAGTTTCGGTGTCCTTCTGGCACCCTCCAAGTCTGGCTATAAACCAGCGCCTTGTCCATTTAACCTTTGGGCTTGCAGATTATCGTTTTGATTCTTTGAGTGATTTTTTCGTTTTTGTGGTCATTTTTTACAGCCGCTTCCTAGGGTTCCGAAGCTCTTTACTCCGTCGGTGGCTTGTCCTAGATGCTCCCATGCCAATGATGAACAGTTTCGGTTTTGTCAGCAGTGTGGCTATACCAGGGGTAGTGCTTACGTTTCCGAGATCGTACAGCAAGCCAAGAAAGTGATGAGGAAAACATTGCTCAACGTTTGGATCAGTTATCACAACAATGGGGATCCTCGCGTTATGTCAAACAAAAGAGTGCTCTAGAACGGGAATTTTCTATCTTCTTGCATAATCTTGCAACTCCAAAATCCCTGGCTTCAGCTTTCCCAGCAGATGTGATAGCTTTTCTAGTATGGAAGGATCGTGGGGGGAAAACACAGGTTCATCTTTCAGAATGCCCAAACTTCTCACATCAGAGAGTTGGCCAGGGTATTTGTCAATGTCCTAAGAGACTTGCCTTTGGGACTGTGGACTCTCTTATAGGGAAGTTGCAGGCAATTTTTGTGGAACATGGAAGGGGTTCCGAATGGCAGTCAGTGTTGAATATTGGTAATCCTGCTTCTGACTGGTCGGTGAAGCGATATTTAGCGGATGTTCGTGAGCAACAGTTAAAGGCAAGAGTTGTTCCGCGCCAGGCTGAGCCTTTCCTTCTTGAAGATTTGATGAAGATCTCTCGCCATATGCGTTCTGCGAATTTAACTCCCTCTCAGATTTATATCCTGTCACGGGACCAGGTCATGTTTAAAGCCCTATTTTTGCGGGAGATCGTGCAGCCGATTTGTTAGGTTTAAAACCGGTGGATATTTTACGTTTCCCGGATAATTCTGGTTTGTTGTTGAACCATCTTTGGACAAAATCATTAAGGTCGGGGGATGCTCATGTTTTTGCTTTGAAGAGGGGTACCAATGCGTGTGTATGTCCTGTTAGAGGAATTGAGTTGTATTTTAGCATTTCTAGGTCTATGGGGTTAAAGTTAATTTTCGGTTTTTTGTTCCGATCTGTAACTAAATCAGGGAATATTTCACCCAGGGGTTGGATTCAACTGCAGCCCAAGCTAGATTAAATGCAGATACCACCCCTTTGTCTCATAGTTTATGTAGTGCGCATTTTACACTTACATGGTTTTCGTAGTGGTGCCGCAGTTTCTTTAGCGCTCGCGGGTCTGAGCTTGCATGAAATCATGGATCATGTGGGTTGGAAAAATAGCAAAACGGCGTTGCATTATATCAAGTTAAAACAAGTAGTGAACCCGGCAGGTGCGGCGCAATATTGGCGGACCTAGATATTGAAACTGGCAAGACATACAAAAGGCTTAATAATTTAAAGGATTTTTCGCAAGCTTTCCAAGATTAAATATGAGGATAATGGTTTTGAACTCTGATTCTAAGGTTTGATATAGTACCGGTTATAGAACTACTGTTTCAATCAGAGAGTCTAGGATATGCGGATAGTCGTTTGATACGTTTACTTTGTATACGTTAAGCCAAAGCGTTATTCTTTTGTCATAGAGGATATAAGGATTGGGAAGAGAGTGTTAAATAAGGTAATGTTAAGCTGAATACTCTGTATTGGTTTATGATGAGCGGTGGCGCTGGGCTTGGGGAAGGCCAGAGCGATTCCGCATACCTCATTTACATGTCATAAATAACAATACCCACGGCAGAATATTACACTATTTAAAAATAGGACACGGCGGTCACGTTAGTAGCGCGCATTATCCCTAGATCTACCAGAATAAATAGTGAGCCCGAGTATCTGCAGTCACGGACAGCTGTTTTTAGTCATGTTTTGGTCTCACTATTTATTGTGGTAAATCTGGGGTGATGCCTGCTAACAACGTGACCACAGTGCCCTATTTAGTAGCTACAGTTTACCTAAACACGTTTGTGCGGTGTTAATTCTGGTTTTGTCACTTTTAGCTGCATCCTACAAAACTCACATTTGCATGTCTGGTATCTAATTACGTTATCCAGTCACAGTTGAATAAAGCCACCTTGAATTTTTAACGTTTGGGAAAGAAATATGATGCATGAATGTGGTTTAATTCGAATAAGGCTTGTTTCAAGAGTGACTGGAAGACCTTACTATCCGTTTTAACCCGTGAATGTGAATTGGTTTTATTTTTGTGTCTACGGCGCTTGCGCATGTAGACACTAGCTATGCTGAAACCAAAAGCTGTAACAATTGAATAAAGCTGTAACAATTTATTTAATGATGCAATCACAAAGAGATCAAATTCAATGGCACAAGACCTGGATCAAACAAAGGCATTTCCAACTTTCCAACTCAAACTTATGAAAGGTGTACCCGGGTGGACAGCTGAAACGCAAACTTTTGATATTAAGCGATTGGCCATTTAGGGCGGATGATGTCAGTAATTTGATGCATGTTCGTGGCTTGTATTGCTTTGGCCCCAGAGAATTTAAAGAGGCTATAAAAAAGTATTATGTTTTAGACATGAACATTGATCATTTTAAGACTTACAGAACGATTGTATGTTTAGAGCAGTTTTCAATTGAGTGTGAAAAGTAATTACACAATTGCTTTGGTTTTGCATTGCTACGCTTTGTGATTGGCTAAAAAATCTCGCGCCACTTTCTCGACCAATCATAGGTAAAACCAAAACCAATCGCGACTTGCTCGCACGCGTTTTCCCGCGCTTGGCGCCGCCGACATGTAATTGCTTCGAGCTCTGATTGGTTCATTGGATTGTTTACGACTGCTGTGATTGGTCAGAGTAATAACTTTGGTTTGGGTTTCACCACACTCAAATGAATACTGCTCTAAAATCTAATTAATTGTGATTGACGATGAATAAACACATTTGTCAGTAGATAATAGAAATATCTTATTGATTTGATTTTAATCAGTCGTAATGTAAACATTGTCAAAATTGTTTTCATTGAAGCATTTTGGTCATTATTGTCATCATTAATGCGGTTGTAAACGTATTTTTTTTTGGATCGACGTTAAATTCGACACTGAAAAACGTCGTCAAAATAATGCGACAAACAAATACTCTGTTCCAATAATAAATTGAATTGAATATTTCTGTCCAAACTCTGTGACATCAGGTTTCACAACTGATCAAGTGTAAAAAATGCGGCGTGAAAAAAAAAAATCCCTGGCGAGAAACAGAACAGTTCATAGCGAGCAAGAGAAGTGTTAAATTTGAATAAGACGAAAAATCTGAATCATCATAGTGAGCTGGCTATCTATCTGTTCGTTTAATCTCTATTAAGGTTTTGCTCACTATCCGGCTTGTTACTAGTAAACCTATTGGTTATACCAGCATGATTGGTAATGACATTACTAGTGAACTTATCGATCATGACTTTTCAATGACAGCAATGACAAGCACATTCGATAAGCGCGTGCAATCGATGTAAAGCTATGAGCTATGAACCAAGAGCCATTTTCTGTTTCGAACCCGACATCTTCCCGACATCGTCCGTCCATAAAGAAACAAAGGGCAAAGTGAAAAATGCAGCAAGGAAAACGCGGTTGCGATGTCAGGTGGAAATATTAGCGTCGCTCCGTGTTTTATCTTATGGGTTTCTGGTTTAATCCAACATGAATGTGAAAAACTCCTGTACATCGTTCACAATCCATTCTCGACCTATGACGACATTTCATATGACCGGGTTTTAGTTTCTCTGAACCCGGATTTTTCAGTTTCATTGTGCAATTGGAAAAGAAGCGTCTTGGTAAGTACTTTGTTTCGTGAAGTCTTTATCTTTAATTTACACTTTTATGTTATTAGACACGTTGTTCAAACTCACTGTAAGAATATTTTACAACTATTCACCGAAGTGGAGGTGGCTAGAGGTGGATATTTAACAAACCGAAGCGGTGAGGTAAATATCTACCACTGGCCACCGACACTGAGGTGAAAAGTTGTTTTAGTATACACTAAAACAGTGAGATAATATAGCAGAAAAGTATGATTTCTAACTCATTTGTTTCTGTCAACGATTACTATTTTCGCGCGCAAATGACCGCAATTTGCTTGGAGGTGAATAGCACTTGCTATCCCGAGTTTCAGTAGCCAATCAAAGCGCGTAAACAACGCTATCCACTGTTTAAGTATATACCAAAATAAAAATATATAAAGTTGGGATGATTGCCGCGAATGGTGGCACATATACACCCAGACAGGGCTGAACTTAACAGCTGCTAATGTGTTGTACACTACAAAAGGAAGTTCACGTTGCCATACGTTACCGAGTTTAGCTCATTTAATAGCTAAATGGTACATATATCGAAGAAGACTAGACGATGCGCCTTCGTATTTCTCCGTTTTTAAATAAAGGCTATCTAAAAAAACAAGCATCGAAAGATGTTCCGACATTTACTGTTTGAGATTCAAGCCAACCAAGTGCTGAAAGGGGCGTGTCCTTCCCCTTGATAGCGTCGCTACGTATTTTATCCACCTTGAATGTGAAAAACTCCTATATAGCATTCACAGTTTATTCTCGACCTATGACGACATTTCATATGACCGGGTTTTAGTTTCCCCGAACCCAGATTTTTTAGTTTCATTGTGCAACTGGTAAAGAAGCGTCTTGGTAAGTACTTTGTTTCGTGAAGTCTTTATCTTTAATTTAATTGTTTAGGATAGAAGTAGAATTATTGTACCAGCGACATGAAATATCAACATAGCAGTCACAATATCGGATAAGTTTCTTTTGTATAGTGAGCTGTTTGGTTCTGTAATCTTGTGTAAATTACACTTCCCTGTTTGAACCAAGGAAAGCTAAGGCAGAAGACGGAACAAACGGTTGTTATTGACCAATTCGCGTATGACTGACTCTGACTCTGACGCAGAAAAGGTCTTGTTGTCTTCATTTCGAAACTGAAGAAGTGGAAACGTACTGACAAATAAATTGAAATACCGTTCTTTCTTCAGTTTACCGTACAAGCACGGCTGAAAGCACTTTAAAATGTTTTATAACATAGTGTTCTCAAAAGGCCAAAACATAAATATTTTTACATTTATGCTTTCCACAAAGGCACAAGGCGTTTTGGGATGATTGCTGCGAATGGTGGCCCAAATACACCCAGACAGGGAAGAACTTAACACTTGTCAAAGCGTTAAACAGTGCAAAAGAAAATTCATGTTGCTTGCCATACGTTACTAAATTTAGCTCATTTTACAATAGACGATGCGCCTTTACATTTCTCCATCTTTAAGTGGCCGAGTCGTTGCCATTTTATATGGCAACGCGCCCAATTCGAAAAATGCAATTTTTTTTCCTGTGTCACTAGCCTGATTGGTTGAGATTGTTTACCAATACATGTAAGAGTTTTTTTGTAGAGTTCTTGCAAGGTTAAATAGTAAACGATTTACCACCTAAAAAAAAACAGGCATGGAAAGATGTCGCCGGCATATTCAAATTAAACCGTTCGTTTAACAGTTTTCAAGTGAAGGGGAGCCTATAAACGGCATCGAACGTTTTGCGGATGCCGATACTTAAGAAGCCTTCTATATAATTTTGTTTGCGAAGTTGAAGTTTTCCTTTACCTGTTCGCATTCAGTTGTAAACGGGCAAAAGCAAATTTGAAAGCTACGAAATCAACGGGAAGACGCTTGTAAGGAATTAAATGTTACTAGCAGTTTCTAGTAATTTAAAATATAAATAATAATGTATTGGTCATATGTCTTGTTTTGAAGACATATAAAAATGACGGGGGCGCTCGTCGTACCTTTTAGGGGTCAAAATAACCACCGTTAATTATCACGGTTCCCTTTAGGGTATTGAGCCGAAAAAATATGACAGAATATGACGTGTTTTTTTTTAATTGGTACCTCTTAGGAGGTAAAAATTCTTTTGAGCCACACCCATCAATCGAGGTTGTGGTACCTTTTAGGGTGTGTTTGGAAAATTTTCAACGAGCACCCCGTCATTGTGCGAGTCCCCTCCCCCACCCCCTCACACCCCCGGTAGAAAGAGGCCTTAACGAAACGAAATGATAATGCCGATCCTTTGCAGTGGAGCAACTCTCTTCGAGTATAAAAATGTAAAAGTATTGTAAGAAATACAGCCCGAAAATACCTGCCCTGCAGTAAGCAATTTGATAAACACTTCATTTTAATAATTTATAACTGAATTTTCGAATTTTTTTAAGAGAAACCCTTTACTGACGAACCTATTTTTGAAACTTACAATCAAACTTTCCGAAAAGATTTCGTTTTCGAGAAATCGATCAAAAAGTGAAATCCCGTGTTAAGGTCGCAGCCACCATTTAAATACATTTTGCCGAGATTTGAAATGATCCTTATTGCGGTGGAGCAATCCTTTGAGAGCAGGGAAATGTTAAAACATTGGAACTGAAAGCTCGAACATTCCTAGTTTAAACACTTTGATAAAAACTTGAAAATGAGGAAACTTCTCAGGCATAATTATTGTCCTGGTACATCAAACGTTACAAAGAAAGCTCCATTAGCAGAATGCCGGATGTTAATGTAAAACTAATGTACAAAACGTATAAACAATCTAGCTTGGTGTAAACGCGCAGGCAATTTTTCATGAATTTCCTTTAAAAATATTCAGACAGTCACATAAATAAAAGAATAGGTCACGCTGTTTGAAATGGTTCTGCCTAGTACGAAATGGCCACAAATTATCTAACTCTTCTAAGAAATGGTTTATATAGCGAATAAGGAGCACGGATTAATTGTTCCCGGAATTATTTGGTACACGCGTTAGAGGCCGATTACATGAGCAATAGACCGGTATGGTTCGATTCGCCAAGACGGAAGACCACCCCGTAGTGTAGGCGATTTTTTTCTTGGTGGTTGAACGTTGTGTGTGTTTAGCCGTCATTTCGGATGGGCAAACGTAGAGAACTGAAATGAATTACATTTCCAGGAGACGACTAGCCTGAGTTCTATTCATTTAGCATCCTTTTTAAAGGCCCAGTATCACCTTTTCGGCTTTGCGGTCGTTTGTTTTTGTTTTCAAATGACGAGCTCGCTCGTGATTGGCTCTTTCGGGAATTTTCGACTGCGTTAAATTCAATCGTCGAGGCATTGGGTGCGCAATGCATTTTGGGTGATACTGGGCCTTTAACTCGTGAACTCGAAGTGTTGAATGAGTTGTAATGGACGGTGGACAAATATGCACATTTTCACTCCTTCGGTCTGTAGGGCAATCACGCCACTGTAAACCGTTTTTTGGTAATTCCGCTGACCAGTGCATAAAGTCTTGAGCTCTGTAAACTTGAAATTGATTCTTCAAGACTTAGGAAAACGCTACAACACGGTAATTGTTGTTTTTTTTATGTGTGAAGGTTCAACAAGTGAAAGCAAATTTAAAAGCTACGAAATCAACAGGAAGACGCTTGTAAGGAATTGAATATTACTAGCCGTTTTTAGCAATTTCATAATAATAATGTCTTGGTCATATGTCTTGGTTTTGAAGGCTCTCTGTTGATTACAGCTCTTTTGTTTCATTTTCGTCTCACAAAGAACAGATCCCAACACAGTAAGTCGTTGTTAACATTATTAATTCAGTGGCATGGCTCTCTCTGAACTCACCGGCTCTCTTATGCGGGAAGATCGATCGCCTTGAAAATGATTCAATGACGTTTTTAAATTTTATCTGCTTTCGGCACCTTGAGTTTAAAATATGTATTAATTTGAAGATTCTGTCTGTAAATATCGATACTGAATTTTTGGATTTCTTCGAATTGGGCCATGAGAAACTCTTTGGTGAAGATCTATTAACGGAAATTACAGTGAAACTTTCCAAGTTGTTTTTGTTTTCGAGTAATCTACCAAAACTGAAATTCCATGTTAAAGTCGTAACCGCCCTTAAATTTTGCCGAGGTTTGCTGCATATTTCAATCGGCCGGCAAGAAAGACCCCCGGGACTCCCATATAAAAATGACGGGGCTGCTCGTCGTACCTTTTAGGGGTCAATATTTGTAGATTGGTACCGCTTAGGGTACGAAAATCTAAAATGACCACCGTTAATTATCGTGGTACCTTTTAGGGTATTGAGCCGAAAAAATATGACAGAATATGACATGTGTTTTTTTTAATTGGTACCTCTTAGGGGTAAAAATTCTTTTGGACCACACCCATCAAACGAGATTGTGGTTCCTTTTAGCGTGTTTTAGGAAATTTTTCGACGACCACCTTGTCATTTTCATATGTGAGTCCCCAACGCACACACCCGGGAGAAAGACGCCTTAAGGGCTCACGGACTGATTTCTCGCGCGTTGCTAAGGAAGTGAAAAATCATTTCCGGTGAATGACGAAGGCATTTCGGCAGCCAATCCGAAAAACCCCGCGAGAACCCACTAAAGCACAGATCTCTGGTCAGACAAATAGCGCATGCGTTGACAAAATGACTTCCGGTTCAACCTCGTTCCCAGTACCCTCGTTTCAGATTGCTTGCGATTTGCAGAAAAATCCTAAATTCTTGGCGGTCTCTAACTTGATTCATTATTTATCAGTGTTACATTTATCTAACCCGGATATGGAATATAACTAAGTATGCGTTTATTCAAATCATTTTCAATACAATTTTTATGGACAAATCAATATTTAAATCTCTCTAAAAAATCTGTTTTTCAATTAAAACGAAATCCATACTTACGATGATGGGAAAATGAATAAATACCATAACACCGTCAACGATTTTCCGATAAAATGCGACACATCAAAAATTTTAGACTTTTTCGTTATTGGTCACGTGATCATGGCCGTGGCTCGATTACATCATTTTGGGGTTTAGGACTGAGTTGGAGATTTGACCGTATGTAAACGATTAAATAGCCACTACTGTCCCTAGCAACGGGCCCGAAAATATACGTCAGTGAGCCCTTAACGAAACGAAATGATAATGCCGATACTTTTGCAGTGGAGTAACTCTCTTAGAGCATAAAAATGTAAAAGTATTGTCAGAAATACAGCCCGAAAATACCTGCCCTGCAGTAAGCAATTTGATAAACACTTTGATAAACACTTCATTTTAATAATTTTTGTTAATGAATCGGAAGATTATATAATTTATGTTAATGAATCGGAAGATTCTTAAAACCGGATGTCTGTAAATATCGAGAGCTCGCTATCAAAACTGAATTTTCGAATTTCTTTAAGAGCAACCCTTTAGTGACGAACCTATTTTTGAAAATTACAATCAAACTTTCCGAAAAGTTTTCGTTTTCGAGAAATCGATCAAAAAGTGAAATCCCGTGGTTTGGTTGCAGCCGCCATTTAAATACATTTTGCCGAGATTTGAAATGATCCTTATTGCGGTGAAGCAATCCTTTGAGAGCAGGGAAATGTTAAAACATCGGAAGAAAGCTCGAATATAACTTTGATAAAAACTTAAAAATGAGAAAAACTTCTCAGGCATAATTATTGTCCTGGTACATCTAACCTTACAAGGAAAGCTCTATTAGAAGAACGCCGGATGTTAATGTACTGAAACATATAAACAATCTAGCTTGGGGTAAACGCGCAGGCAATTTTTCATGAATTTCCTTTAAAAATATTCAGACAGTCACATAAATTAAAGAATAGGTCACGCTGTTTGAAATGGTTCTGCCTCGTACAAAATGGCCACAAATTATCTAACTCTTCTAAGAAATGGTTTATATTGTAGCGAATAAGGAGCACGGATTAATTGTTCCCGGAATTATTTGGTACACGCGTTAGAGGCCGATTACATGAGCAATAGACCGGTATGGTTCGATTCGCCGAGATAGAAGACCACCCCGTAGTGCAGGCGATTTTTTTCTTGGTGGTTGAACATCGTGTGTGTTTAGCCGTTATTTCGGATGGGCAAACGTAGAGAACTGAAATAAGACGACTAGCCTGAGTTCTACTAATTTAACAGTCTTTTTAAAGGCCCAGTATCACCCATTCGGCTTTGCGGTCGTTTGTTTTTGTTTTCAAATGACGAGCTCGCTCGTGATTGGCTCTTTCGGGAATTATTCAATCGTCGAGGCATTGGGCGCGAAATGCATTTTGCGTGATACTGGGCCACTCGTGAACTCGAAGTGTTGAATGAGTTATAATAGACGGTGACAAATATGCAAATTTTTACTCCTTCGGTCCGTCGGGCAAGCACTCCAATGTAAACCTTTTTTTGGTAATTCCGCAGACCAGTGCACAAGGTCTTGAGCTCTGTAAACTTGAAATTGATTCTTCAAGACTTAGGAAAACGCTTCAACACGGTAATTGTTGTTTTTTATGTGTGAAGTTTCGCTGCCATTTGTAAAGGTTCAAATAAACCGTATGATTTAAAAACATCTGGCGTGCACAAATGCACATTGAGAACTGGGTGACGTAATGTTTTAAATTTGTTTGTCACCTAGACGTTGAAATTACAAGGTCTCTGGACTCCCAAAATAGGGTTTTATTTTTAACACCATAGTGTTGGCTTCATGCACGATAAAGATTTTATACGGAATACAATGCCAGGTAAAAATTATTGTCCGGTGTCACTGTAATTCCAACTTTTCATCGCTTTGATCTCATACTGAGCCGATATCTCTAGCTATATATATAACTGCGTTTCAAAAAACTTAAAAATATATTTTTCTCGCGACTTGACTTTGGCCGGCCTCTGCTGTGCCGCATTCATTGCATTTCTGCTTGCTTCGGTTATTTACACAAGTAATTCACTCGCTGATGACAGGGATAAAAGCTTAACATTTACCATCATAATATATTTATCATCACACATGACGCTTTCGACAGTACGCAGGACGACAGTACGCAGTACGCATGTTGTACATGAACCTAGTAAATGGCCTAGTTCGCCACGAGTCTCTCGTAGCTAAGTGGTGAGAGCGTTCCACCGGTGTACGGAAGTATCCGATCGGTGTACGGAATCATCTGACCGGTGTACGGAATCATCCGACCGGTGTACGGAATCATCCGACCCATGTACGGAAGTATCCAATCGGTGTACGGAATCATCTGACCGGTGTACGGAATCATCCGACCGGTGTACGGAATCATCCGACCGGTGTACGGAAGCATCCGACCGGTGTACGGAAGCATCCGACCGTGTACGGAATCATCCGACCGGTGTACGGAATCATCCGACCGGTGTACGGAATCATCCGACCGGTGTGCGGAATCATCCGTCCGGTGTACGGAAGTATCCGACCGATGTACGACATCATCTGACCGGTGTACGGAATCATCCGACCGGTGTACGGAAGTATCCGACCGATGTACGGAATCATCTGACCGGTGTACGGAAGCATCCGACCGGTGTACGGAATCATCCGACCGGTGTACGGAATCATCTAACCGGTCTACGGAATCATCCGACCGGTGAACGGAATCATCCGACCGATGTACGGAATCATCCGACCTCTGTACGGAATCATCCGACCGGTGTACGGAAGCATCCGATCGGTGTACGGAATCATCCGACCGCCGTACGGAATCATCCGACCGGTGTGTGGAAGGTCATAGTTTGGAATCCTGTCGGGGACTCAGATTTTTTCTTTGTCCCACGCTCGTGACATGATGAACATTACATCTTTCTTATTTCTTTACCAAACTTACCATTAACCATCATTCTTTATTTATCAGTATCAGGAATGTTTTGGTGGTGACCCTTGGGACTTACAGCATCTTCAGCCGTTTCTTTAAGCAAGCAATAAGTACAGCTTAAGTTACTGGAGTTAATTAATAATAATTGGCGTTTAATCACCAATTAGAGGTGTCTTGTGAAATTTAAAGACATAAAGCGATTTTACATTTATTGAGCTTTTAAGAAATGTATAGGTTGTTGGCATTTTCTCGTAACGCGAGCGTGTAAATTCAGGAAAACTAAAGATTGTCAAACCACCTATACTGATATCTTAGGATGGCTACTTTTACTTCTACTTTTAGCACGTTTTGACATTTCCCTTTGTCTACGTTGCCATTGAGAATCTGCTCACGTTAATTTAAATTGAAAATATAGAAAGAACAGATTTAACACCAAGCCGCAAATATTTAGTTTATTAAATACGACAACGAAACAGGAAATAGAGTTGAAGTACTATGATTTCTTCTATGTTTTGTAGAAGACTGACATGGACGACGTAGAGAAAATTGAACAAACCATCCTTATTTGCATAGTTGTTGCCATTTTCCTTAGCAACACCAGGCGTGTTGTTAAAGCCATCAAGTTGTGGGAAGAATGCTTAGGAGTCCTCAACTGCAAAGTCCTGGATAAAGAAAACGAAGTCGTGATATCAGCTTCTATATCAATTTGTTTTCTAATATTTATTGGGTACGTTGTTATCAATGACACCACAAGTGCGATAAAATGCGGCACAAAGCTTTTGGTCTTACACCGCGAGCGTGGAGATAAATACATGGAAGCAACATGTTACGGAATCCTAGGAACTGTGTTCAACTCTGTCCATCAGTATGTCATGGCTGAGGAATATTTCCTAAAAGCACTTGCCCTGAGCGAAGAAATTGGTCACAAAATCGGAGAAGCAAAATATTACGAAAGCCTAGGAATTGAGTTCTACAATCTCGGTCAGTATGCCAAGGCTGAAGAATATTTCCTAAAAGCACTTGCCATGAGCAAAGAAATTGGTGACAAACTCCGAGAAGCATCATCTTACGGAACCCTAGGAAGTGTGTTTCAATCTGTCGGTAAATATGCCAAGGCGAAAGAGTAGCACTTGAAAGCACTTGCGATCTTTAAAGAAATTGGTGAGAAAAATGGAGAAGCAGAATCTTACGGAGGCCTAGGTGATGTGTTTCAATCTGTCGGTGAATATGCCAAGGCGAACGAGTATCACTTGACAGCACTTGCGATCAAGAAAGAAATTGGTGACAGACACGGAGAAGCAACATCTTACGGAAGCCTAGGAAGTGTGTTTAACTCTGTCGGTGAATATGTCAAGGCTGAAGAGTATCTATTAAAAGCACTTGTAATCAACAAAGAAATTGGTCACAAAAATGGAGAAGCAACAATTTACGCAAACCTAGGAACTGTGTTTCACTCTGTCGGTGAATATGCCAAGGCTGAAGAGTGCCTATTGAAAGCACTTGCGATCTTTAAAGAAATTGGTGAGAAAAATGGAGAAGCAGAATCTTACGGAAGCCTAGGTGATGTGTTTCAATCTGTCGGTGAATATGCCAAGGCGAAAGTGTATCACTTGAAAGCACTTGCGATCAAGAAAGAAATTGGTGACAGAGACGGAGAAGCATCATCTTACGTAAAACTAGGAACTGTGTTTCACTCTTTCGGTGAATATGCCAAGGCTGAAGAGTATCTATTGAAAGCACTTGCGATAAGGAAAGAAATTGGTAATAGAGTGGAAGAAGCAACATCTTACGCAAACCTAGGAAGTGTGCTTCAATCTGTCGGTGAATATGCCAAAGCTAAAGAGTACAAATTGAAAGCACTTGCGATCAAGAAAGAAATTGGTGACAAAGCCGGAGAAGCATCATCTTACGTATCCCTAGGAACTGTGTCTCAATCTGTCGGTGAATATGCCGAGGAGGAAGAGTATTACTTGAAAGCACTTGCGATCGAGAAAGAAATTGGTGACAAAAACGGAGAAGCAAGAACTTACGGAAGCCTAGGAACTGTGTTTCGATCTGTCGGTGAATATGCCAAGGCGGAAGAGTATTACTTGAAAGCACTTGCGATCAAGAAAGAAATTGGTGACAAAAACGGAGAAGCAACAACTTACGGAAGCCTAGGAACTGTGTTTCGATCTGTCGGTGAATATGCCAAGGCGGAAGGGTATTACTTGAAAGCACTTGCGATCAGGAAAGAAATTGGTGACAAAGAAGGAGAAGCAACATCTTACCTAAACCTAGGAAGGGTATTTCAATCTGTAGGTGAATATACCAAGGCTAAAGAATACAACGAAAAAGCTCTTCGAATTAGCAACCAGATCGGTAGCATTAAATTGCAGTTTCAAAGTTACGTTAATCTTGCTTGCAATATTTTGTGCTTAAAAGGTAACACATCTGAAGCTGTATCAAATCTCTTTGTATGCATTGAAAAGTGCGAGGAAGTGCAACGTTATTTAAGAGACAATGATGAGTACAAAATATCGTTTTTAGACGAGTGTGTGTCAACCCATCGGCTGCTCAGTGTATTGCTTTGTGCTGATGGGAAACTTATCGAAGCTCTTTGCGCTGTAGAGCTAGGACGGGCTAGAGCCCTGGCCGACATGATGTCAGTTCAATATTTAGTGGAAAAACAAATATCAGTCGACCAGTATTCATGGGTTGTTATTGAGAAGATCGTGAGGAAAAATGGTAACTGTACTTGTGTTTACATTTCCTATTTCGAACAAACTGTATATTTTTGGATTCTTAAGACAAACAAAGGCGTTGTTTTGCGACAAAAGAAACTAAGTGAATGTTTTAGTCACGTAGACATAATGACATCAGTGGATGACGTTTATGGAAACGAAACTTTCAGGAATCATCATGTTTTACTCCAAGAGCAATGTGAAGATCGATCGCTATTTCCATCAAGCCCCGACCAGCTGACACAGGAATCGGCTAAAGAAGACAGCCTCACAGCTTTCCGTCTTGTAGAAGAGGAGCAAAACGAATATCAGTATCTTGAACCGCCAACTCTTGATCAGTGCTACGACATGATTATTGCTCCTGTGGCTGACTTACTTGATGAATCAGAAATCATCATTGTTCCTGATCGTTGCTTGTACCAGATTCCTTTTGCAGCATTGAAGGATCCAAATCAGAAGTATTTATCTGATAGTTTCATGATCCGTATTGTTCCTTCCTTGACGACTCTTCAGCTAATTCAAGACAGTCCAGCGGACTATCACAGTCAAACTGGTGCACTGATAGTGGGTGAGCCGGCTATTTGCCAGGTGTATTACAAGGGAAAGCGTAAGAAATTATGCCCATTGCCTTGTGCAAGAAAGGAAGCAGAGATGATTGGACGACTGCTGGGAGCTCAACCTTTGTTGGGAAAGAATGCAACTAAGCAGGCGGTTCTGCAAGGCATACACTCAGTGAGTCTCATCCATTTCGCTGCTCATGGTGATGCCGAAAGAGGAGAAATTGCTCTTGCCCCTCGACTATCCACTAGTAGGATTCCATGCGAAAAGGACTACCTATTGACAATGGCTGAAATTTCGCAAAAACGACTTAGAGCCAAACTAGTAGTCCTCAGCTGCTGCCATAGTGCACGTGGACAGATAAGGTCTGAGGGAGTTGTAGGAATCGCCCGAGCATTTTTAGGTTCAGGTGCACGCTCAGTGTTGGTGGCACTGTGGGCCATACAAGACGAAGCAACACAGGAATTTATGAGTCATTTCTACGAGCATCTTGTTCGTGGGGAAAGTGCCAGTGACTCTCTTTATCAAGCTATGAAGTGGATGAGAAGTAACGGCTTCTCTGACAGCAGCCAATGGGCTCCTTTTTTGCTGATTGGAGATAACGTGACATTTGATTTTCAAAAATAAAGGTAAGCTTAAATTGCGTTTTTATAGTATGGCGATAGTTTATATGACCTATACTTTTCCCTCAAAAAAGGCAAGATTAGGATTGTAGTATTCATCATAACATCAATTTAGCATTTATTATTATAACATAGCTTAAGAGAAGCGCGCGTTCTGATTGGCCCGATCCATTTGCCCGTGGGTTGCATGCTGACGTCAATTTGTTTTGTACTTTTTTCTCGGCAACTTTTTTCATCGATGTTGCCACTTTTTACAACATAATTCCTATTTTTTTCTTGTAACATATGGAAAAATCTAATAATTCTTCCGGAAATGAGGAAGATAATTCCTGTGAGTTACCAAATTTCGAGCTCAAGCTTTTTGACGGGCCTCCGGCTAAGAGATTTGCTAATTTAAGCGAGCAGGAGCTGAATAAGCTTGGTGAACAAAGACACTCGGAGAAGACCAAAAAAACAACAACTTGGTCTGTATCAACCTTTCGAGGTAAGTAATGTATAGCAGCAATTCTACACAGCGTTTTTCGGCGATTTGGCGACAATAAAATTCCGCACAAGCTTTCATTTGAAAACTTTTCAGGCGTCGAAAGCCATTTTAATGCTTTCTGCGAGCAAAACCTATACATTAACTTTCATAATTTAATTTGTTGAGAGTTTTAACAAATTTCTGTTTTAATGTCTTACATATTAAATCCGCCTGTTCCAAAAACGTTGATCCAAATTTAACTAACTTTTGAGAAACGGTTTTACCGACAGCATTTTTTGTTTGTTGTCAGTTCGATATTTAGGTTAACTTTCGGAGCAGTTTGAAATTGTTTGTTTGTACGAGATCGAGAAAACATAAACTAACTCACCGCGATCCAAGAAAAATGTTGATGTGTCGCTTTGTCAGTTTTTTGAATGAATATTTTCGCGCGGTTGATCGTGCTTTTGACTTCATGTAAGCAGGACGAGATTCAATAAATATTTCTATCCGAAAGGAAAGATGTTAAGTCTTAATGTTATAAAAGAAATGGTAAACGCTGCAGCTGTGCAACCATCGAGTTATAGATGCACTTGGGAGGTTTGCTAAGCACTCGAGAAGACTCTTACGCTTCTTTCGTGCTTAGCAACCTCCCGCGTGCATCCATAACTCGATGGTTGCACGCTGTACGTTTACCATTTCTTAACTATTACTGAAGGTTGTTTTTTAGTCCTGTTGTCAACTCATTTGCACACATCCCACAATGAACAAGCAAGGTTGGACTAGCTATAGTGGTAAGAGTGTGTTCGCCTTCCACAAATGCGTCTACGATAAATTAATTACAACTCGATATCTTCTCACAATATATATCTAGTTGAACGCGAGATTTCCACAATTTTATGAACATTTCAGTAGTCGTTTTAAGGCCGCCCGGAGATTTCTGACTTGTTGGCGAAAAAAACCGATTGATATTATTATTTGTTTCTTTAGTTATTAGCAGTATTTATATAGGGATGTTTAAGTCGAGACGTGTTGATTAGAAAATTTTATCATTGAACCCCGAATTCTTTTTTTTTGTTGTTGTATTTTGTTTGTTATTTTTGCCATCATTACAATGTTTAGATTGGAAGATTTGTTTGTGCATTACCCAGTGTTTCTAAGTAAGATCTATATTTTACTTACCTTTCAATAGATGATTGATTCCAAAATAGAATTATACCTGCCACTTATATATTGAGTATATTTTACTGTTCCAGGTTGTGTTGACAAGACCAGACCAGGATATCAGCAAGTCGGCTCTCTTTCTGAAGCCAAGGATCTGGGAAATTGAACAATTAATCAGTTGAAAGTCACCTGAAACTGAAAGTGAGAACGCATAGACTTGTTTGGTCCACCCGTTCATGCATGTTCACGTCCTTTTATCTGCTGTTGAGCGGCCTTCAGTTGATTTCTGTTCATGACATGGTATCTCTGACTTTGTTTCCTTTGCAAGCATTACTTCGTGATGTAAAGAGTGTATTAATACCATGAAAACAGTTGTCTTGTCTTGACATAGTCAGTTGGAAACGCTCCAGAACATTTCATTATGTAAATAGCTTATTTATAGTTAAATTGAGAACAGAAATTTTCACAACAAAAGATTATGAGTGAAAAAGTGCCTCAGCCGGGAGTTGAACCCGGGTCTCCTGATGACCGGACAGACGCCTTAACCACTAGGCCACTGAGACATCAATTTAACTGTCTGTTTATATATTTAAGAAATCGCTGGAAATCGCCTTCCTAACGAGAATAGGTTGGTGATCCAAAGATTATGAGGCAATTAGTTGTCCATTTCTCCCTTCCCACACTAATTTGTAATTTAATTTCCTTGGGGAGTGGACTGTGAACCGCTGAACGACTGGGTAAAGTGACGCGATCCTAATTGCAGAATTTGTTTAAATGTCTCCCAAGAGCTTTCCACTATGAAGCCACAAATGTGTTGTTTGTGTTTGTGTAAGTGTGGTTGTCTCAGTAGCCTAGTGGTTAAGGCATCTGTCCGGTCATCAGGAGACCCGGGTTCAACTCCCGGCTGAGGCACTTTTTCACTCATAATCTTTGTTGTGAAAATTTCTGTTTTCAATTTAACTGTCTGTATATATATATAGACGGTTTTGAAGGTGCTGCCTGAGCCAACGAAAGATGTCATACCAAAAGGATCACAATAATGGATTCACAGTCCGCA
Source organism: Cladopsammia gracilis (assembly GCA_022457155.1). Lineage (NCBI taxonomy): Eukaryota > Metazoa > Cnidaria > Anthozoa > Scleractinia > Dendrophylliidae > Cladopsammia > Cladopsammia gracilis. The sequence continues at coordinate 242,432 of JAJGOT010000643.1, forward strand.
TTCGGTGGATATGATAAAAAAAACTAGTTAAAAAGACCGAAAATGGACAACTTTTGGTATAAAAATATTAAAATTTAGTTAAAAAACGTATAGGTCTCTCGACCTTCATCAGTTGTACAGACAAGTTACACATGAGACTTAAAAATACGGTTACAACAATGACTTAACGTTAAACTACTGATAAATTTCGTAACAAAAATAAAAGCAAAATTACAACAATAATACAATAATAGAAGTGATAACGAGACTAAACCAAAGGAAAACCACAAGTGCCACAAATATACTAATGAACTACGATGACGTTTCGATGTACTATTCAACATCATTGTTAGGAGTGTTAAAGCTGTAGAAAGAGTCATTATTATTGTTAGCAGATTTGCACGAAAGTAATTCAATAATCACTTTATTTTAAGCAAGTTAAATAATCTGTTGAAGCAAAGTAACGTTAAAAAGACATTGGTTATTGTAACGCAACATGAGGAGCCAAACTAAGTTTGTTTCTGCGTTAATGCGACAGGATCATTGCGACAACAGTAGTAGCGAATAGTGTTATGGGATACATGCATATTTTGTATAAATCAAGACTCAAGATTCAACAGTAATTATATCTTAAGTAGCATTCTATATTGTTTAATCTCTGTTTATATATCATGTATTTCCGCAATCACGCGGGTTTCTTCTCATGCGTTGTCACTGAGTGCTACGGAATGCGAAAAAGCACAAACCCTGGGCACTTCGCCCTAATAATCAGTTTCAACGAATGTGTAGAAAAACCAAAATGAACAGAATAGGACAATGATACTTCAGATTTATTACCATGTAAAATAATAGTACGTGTACGGAATCAAGCCTTGTTATTGAGGACGAAAAGGCGATTTTCGATTAAATACATCGACAAACTGAGTTGAACTAACCTTCACAAAGTCCGTCTATATTTGTACAAATGTATTGACGGGACCTTATACAGTTTTTTAGCATAGTTGCTAATTTTTAATGGTTATTCAATATACTGCAATTCTACCTTAGGAATGTACTTCAGTGTCATTTTTTTATTCTTTGCAATACGGAAAGTAATTAGTTTCATTTTTCATTACCAAGTTACCGTATTTTCTCGATTAAACATCGGGGGTGTTTATTCAAAACTTGGTCTCGTGGACCCGGCCTGGCGTTCATACGGGGGTGATTTTAATCAGTCTTTCATTACTAAGTTCCTGGAATTTTCCGATTCAAATTGCTGAATTGATCAAAATGTTCTTATAACCTTTAAGGAAACAAGAACGAGAAGTACCAAAGAGACAATGAACTGTAAGAACATTTTAACCAGAAATTCAAGTGATGTTCCCTAACTCTGAGTCTTCTATCGGTCTTTTCATATAAACCATCCTGACTCGAATACAAAAACGATGAAGCGACCCCCAAGGATGATAAAGATGAGGATCTTTACCTCGGTAAATTAAACAAAGTCCGCGCAACAATCAGTCACACAATAGCGAATTCAAATAAACATCAGACCTCAAATAAACGCCGGGGCCGTTTATTTAAAAGGCGACCTTGTCGACCTGCCGTTTATTTGAACCCGGCGTTTATTCGGAGCCCGACGTTTAATCGAGAAAATACGGTAAGCGGTTTAGTTTAATGAAGGTTAGACAGCCGATGTCTTTGTAGTACTTAGTCGGCACATTTTATTACATGGGGCCGAATAGAATGTTGTCTTTATGTGATTCACTAACAAAAAATATATTTTTTGCGATTGCAATCGTGTTGTGAAGTTTCTTGCTCCTTTTTGCTTTTTGTTTTTACTCGCCTATAAAAGTTGATCAAAGGGCTCTTAAAGCCATCTCGTTAATGCGAGAGAATGTAAGGTTAATAAAAAACAACAACAACAACAACAAGAATTGGAAAAGTTGGGTGCCTTTGATAGGTAAATGTAGTAAAGACGTGATAGGTAATATGTGTAAAGCTGCTAAATGGTTTATTGAAGTTGAAAGATTGAAAATACCTGTAGGTCTAATCGAAGAGTTAGACATTCCAGTCATAGAGGACTTAAGGGCTCTATTTCAATAAAAGTCATGAGCAACAAAATAATCACGAGTATGAATGTCAATAATTTTCATGTTAATTTAGCGTATTTGTTCAAAATAGTCTTCATTTTACAGCTGAGGGGAAACTTCAACTTGATTATATTAAGCGAACAAGCTGTACACAGCTTGAACTCGTGGCGCCTTTAACTTATTGCAGCATTGATTCCCAAGTGATTTGAGTGCTTTTACAGAGAAACATAAGCTTGAAATTATGTCTAATCAAAGGCTCCTAAGAGCCAACCCGAGAAGAAAAAATGCTAACGCGTAACGCGTAACGCGTAACGCAATATTGCCGTACGCTTACGTTTTCACACTGACACAGTTCGATATATATTTTTTTTAATAAAACGTAAGGATTTTTGACGAACGAAAAATAAAGTACATCACTTTCATAATGTCCAGTTCGAAAAAAGAAAAAAAAAAAGGACTCTCTGGAGAATCGAACTCGAGCCGTCCGGGACTGAGCCACAAACTCAATCGCTGCGCTGTCCAAGAGCACATACTGCCTACGGACTAAATTTTATTATTTTTATCTAGATACGCATCAGAACGCGTGTTTAGGTTGCAAAATCCTTTTAGATCGATTTTAATGTTGCACTAAAAACTCCAAATGCGAAACATCTGTAACCTTATTGTTGTCTATATTCGTTTACATCAAATTAATTATTGTTATCGTTGGATTCACGTTGAATTCCTGTTACGAAACGTGTTCGTAACAAAGCATTTGCTCACTAAGTTTACAGCTGATGGAAGGAGTGAGAGAGTGAATTTTATTTAAACACCCTTGCCGATAGCCTGTTCATCATGCTTTCACGTATACACGGGTTTAAAAGTAAGACCACACTGCATTCACTAGATTCAGTAGCTGACACTTAAACTCGACCCGGAGCTTGATCGCTAAGCGTCCTAAGCAAATGGCAAGTTTAATATACAAAACACAGAACTTGCCAGAGCAAAAATCCCACAGGAATAAGCAGCGAACACAATATTAAACGGCCTATCCATCCATGAACGCCTTGAATTGTCTTGAAAGTGTGCAGTCGTACGCCGCAGTAGTTCTTTATCTTGCTTCTCGAGTACACACACGGAGAGATTTTACGGTATGTATTTCATGGCCGAAAGCCATATAGTCGTCGATATAGACCTAAATATGCGTGCATAAATTTGCATGCGCTAATGTGACACGAAAAAAAGAAAAACAAGAAAAGTCAACGCCGGATTTACAACTCGTGTGCTTCGCCACGAGTAATGAGCCGAGGCCAATTTGGTTGCTACGGGGGGAAATTATGAGGAGGGATGGGGGTGGCAAAACTACTTAGATTCAATCTATCTTTAGAGAGCCCTTTTACTTAGTTAATTTTCTATGTTTTGTATCAGTCACAGTATTTTAGTAGCAATGACTTGTATGGCACTACAATGGCGATTTTCCTATCAATCGAAATTTGGGAAAGATGTTCGAAGGTTAAAAAATATTTACTATCTTTATTTATTGATATTTAAACAAAACTAAAACATATTGCAACGATTTTCATTTGGGATTAAAATTGATTTACTAGCAATGTTTTTAAACAGCCAATTAATATGTGCAGTGTATATGTGGATGTATGAGACAAAACAAGAACTTTGTGCATGTGAATAAGTTCAGTAAAAAGACTTCAGTAAAAAAGGAATGTTTTATCTAAATACTTCACTAAGGTAGACTATTGTAAAAAAGGCAAATGAAAATATTTTACTTGTCGCTTTTTCCGTCAACTAAAAAATTGTGTACCTTCGGGCAGAATGGTGTCTCTTGTGGGAATAGAGCTGGTGATTAGATTTCGTTTCCTTTTATAGCCGAAGCTGTTTTCAAAACATCTCGGCTTAAAGAAACCTTGGTAAAAACGACAAGCGACGTGGCCCCGAAAATTGCCGACATGAGACGTTCTGAACAGCGAGAAGCGGCTCGATTCCGCTTCAAAAATACGACAAATTACGACAGCGACTTTAGAAGGTTGTGCAATTTACCAATAAAATTAAACATTATTGACCATATCGTTCATATCAACACCCGACGGCCAACGGTCTTTTACATGTAATGATCAATTTTGTTATTGAAACGTCTACCAACCTCGTTCCCAAGGCCCCTATCTTCCTCTCTCTTGGATCGGACGTGCAGTTAGAGTACACCCTAGACTCCCGGTATACACATACATATCCGTGACCTTTGATTTTTGATTTTTTGGCGCAAATTGGTTTTAACAAGCTTAATAATTTTCCTTCGAGGATTTTTATTTTAAAAAGAGACTTTTCTTTATATCTTGATGAAAAATTGCACTTTATCAAATAAAGACAAATAAGTGACAGGTCACGCGTGTGGTTTCCGTTCGAATTACACGCACCGGCTCCCCCGACGGTGTCAATTTGCGCGAGGGCAAAAGTAACGACCCTCCCCTCGGGTGAATGTCATTTTGTCTCTGTGACGCGGTCGCTAAGCTTTAGTATTCGAATTTCGTGGTACAAAAAGATGGCCAGAATCGCTCCAAAACGGAGCCCTTTTAGAGACCGTGAAAGGGAATTTGGAAGCTAGCACGAATCGCACGGGTAGACATTTAACCTGCGGCCTCACTGGTGGCAATTCGGGGAGCTTGAGTTGAATTGTTTAGAATTTATTGGCTTTCGCGTGGCGAGGGTTCGCTCAGAGGTCTCCAGCCTTCCCTTCTTTTATAGTGGATAGTGGGGCGAGTGACAAAAGTTGTAAAAATGCATTTAAACCGGTCAGGATACATCAAGAGACAATAAAGTAAAGGTGAGAAGACTTTGTGTAATGTGTAGTGTGTAATATTTTCGATTTTTCTATCGCTTATCAATTCCGTGACAAATCGTATTATTACCTAGTATATTTCATTACTGTGCACTGGCTTCGAATCTGTAACTTGATGTCACTCACATCACGATCATCTGCCTGTGGGATCATCCAATTTAAATCTTTGATGTGTGCCACAACGCATCGGATAAATGTTTACGCTTATCCGCGTTTGTAGATCTTTATATATAAGATATAAACATCTAAGAATTTTACGGAGATTTGAAAGAAGAAAAGAACTGATCCATGACCTATGGTCGCTACAATGTCTGTCATTGATCGATCAGAGTCCGTTCACGCACATTCATTGCTATTTTAAGACTTAAATTCAGTCAGGAAGTCAAGACAAAAAAGTGCATATCCTTAGAATTCCTCTATTCCTCAAAGAAAGAATTGAGCAAATATATATTTTTCCAACGTTAATTTCATTTTTACAGTTTTGAGATTCGCTCATTCCTGTTCTTTTATTATCTTCCGGAAACCGGACATTCCACAAAGATAACAAGGTATCGCAAAACATTCATAATCCATCGGACAAAATTATCAACAAAAGCGGCGGCAAAGAAACTTTTGATAACTCAGACGTCAGATGTGGGTGGGCTGAAATATCTGTTTTCCGCTTAGTTGTCAATGCTTGTTAAAGGAAATATTTCACGCAGTTGTTGTATGTTGTTATCGCTATCGATATGAAATGTTTTGGAAAGTGAAGCGGACATTGATTTTTCTTTTGTGGAGAGTTGAAAAAGAAATGGCTGCATAAGTTAATGTTATACATGAATGGGTTATTTGCGAATATATAGTAGTTCTGTCTTTTTTTATTCGAAAGTCGAGAGTTTTCTATTTCCGGTATCATGTGTTTAGTAACTATTAGAGATTAAATGGGTCTGCTTTAAACCTCAAAATATAGTGTTGACAGTGTCTTCTTGACGACCCCCGGGGTCACGACCGCAGTAAAATTTCGTAAAATATTCTATTAAGATCCAAGTCTTATGCGATAGTCATATATTGGAATAGTGGGATCTTGCAATTGTTTTTTAATAGCTCCTCAGAGTTTATTTCGCGTGTAAGTGTAATGTGTTTCTCGGAGTTAGGCAGTATCTCCATTGTCAGAAGTATAGCATCATTACATACGGTTTTAAATATTTGAATCTCCAGCATGATAGCTGTACACTTTAATCAAGTTTCCCAGAAAGTGACATCATGAAACTTAGCGCCCCAATTTCTCAAATTATAACATTTGTACTAAAGTAATCAAACATGCGGGATTCCTGACCGCAGTATTTTTCAAAACCTTTTTCTGATCTGCCGGAGATACAGGCAAGGTTGTCCGTTGTTGCATTATTATGCAGTATTACTTTATTTTGTATTAAATTTTCCACCGCAGAAATATACTCGCGCAGAAAAAATTACTTGTTTTAATGATGTATATCAGCTTAACAAGAACTTTTCAACAGTGAATATATTGCTATCATAACTCCGAGGCGACCGGCAGAACAGTCATCTGTATTCCCGATTCAACTCCACACACGTCCTCAAAAGAACCAGAGACTGTTATCATAATACTGATACATTTTTACAACAACGTACAATAATTCACTCACTAGTTTTCTGGTTGTTTATGTTCATATTGGCGCCAGAACAGCAACCATATAACTAGGAGAACTATAAAAACCTCCGGTCAGGAAGTGAAATTGTTTAATACCGATGCCTTGGATTTTATTTATACTTGACCAGAAATCCGCAAACATTTCCTCCCAGCAGAAATTTAAGCTGTCCCGACCGCGCACAAAAATTTCCTCCCGCAAAACAAATTCAGTCAAAATTTCCTTGTGCACGGTAGCTAAACCAATAAAACTATGACGTCTTTCCCATACTATTGCATACAAACGCAAAGTTCATGCTATTTTGCTCTGCCATATCGCTCATATTAAAACACAAACTTTCCCGTCCAATAACGTCTCCATTCGTAAAAATAGACCGTGAAATTCTCAAACTACGTTTCCCAAGAAAACGTATTTGACCTATTTTTACCATTCTCGAAAGCAGCTTGAATGGCTTTACGACAAATGATTGAAAATTTGATATATTGATACGTAACGTGAGATATCGAAACTAAGAACTTTAATATCTTTGCGGTGACGTAATGTGAAATATGACAAGTTCATCACAAGTTCTGACATCCCAATACCCTAGGGAAATTAACAATAGGACCGGGGGTGTTCCTCAAATATTTTAGTGACGGTATGTGACGCCCTTCTTGAAATCCTAACCGCTTTAACCAACCATATCCTCAATGCTCTAATATAGCTTCTATGAAGAAGAAAGAAGAAACTCCCCCCCCCCCCGGAAAAAAGTCCACAAAAATTTGTTAACAGCTTTTGCCCCTTTTTTCGTGGTAATTTCGAAATCTCGCTTAATGCGCATGCGCATTAACGAGATAAAAACGAAGAGTCCAAATGAACAAACAAGAAGTATAAATTAATTTACTTACCTGTCTCCCACAGGATTTAAACATCGATCGGAAAACGAGATTTTCGACCGTTTTCCAGATATAACCGAGTTAGATATTTTCGTCTCCAACCCCACAGCCTCGAATATCCGCGCGGAAGGTAACTTTCGCGCGGGATCTCGAGGATATCCGACAAACATGGCGTGAACTTAAAGCAAAGGATTATATTAAAGTTCTAAGTCGATCTCTAGTACCTGTTTACGTTTAATTTTCACATGTCCTCAGGTATAGCTGTTGTGCATCCTTGGAGAACCAGGGACAGATATTTTGGCAAGGAAATCCCCGTCAATATTCCCTCTCTTTCAATAATTCTTTTTTGTGTGTGTGTAAGGTATGACAGTGGAGCGTTGGAAAAAGGTGGAATCACTTACAAGCCTGTTAACACGGTCCGTGCGAGTATAAAGCTCCCAAATAATGAGAAATTTCAATTATGCCCAGAATAATGCCTTTTCCTCCACCCCTTCTTGGAAGTGTTACTGGAAAGATATGCAGGAGAAATAAATTATCGAAGGTAAAGATTTCAGTTGGCGGCCGTGGAATGTGTTTTGGAACAGCAAACTATGTGTCCGCAAATGTTTTAGAAAAACATACTTATACCCCGTTCACACCAACGCTTAAACATGTTTGAATGCTGTTTAGTTTAAAACAGGTTTAGAAAAATACCCCAAACCGTCCAGTGATATTTGGAGTGAAATCTTTGCTAAAAGCAACTTTATTGACTTTTATTACCATTCCAGGTAGTATGAGTCAGTATACATTTAAAAACGTTCAAGATACAGGCTAAAATTAATGGGGTATTAGTTTAGAATGAGAAAACTGGGAATGAGTCTCACTGAGCATATCGCGCGCACGCCGCGTCATAAGGTCTTATTGTGACGTCAGACATTCACTTTGCTTTTTTCGCGGAACGAACAAGTTCAGCATTTCGTATAAGAAAAAAAGTTTCGCTATGAGAGAGAAAGTGGTGATTTTGATTTCTGCGCTGGCAGTTTTCGTTCTTTTATCGAATCCTATGTTAACTACTGGGCAAGAAGGTAAGAAATAGTTTCGTTTAATTATTGTATTCTTCGACTTTTTTAAAAGGTCTTCAGCGGAGGGATTGCAAAAGAAGTCTCTTCGTTATCAAAACTCTAACAAAAACTTAAACAAAAAAACATCTTTGTCATTTTGTTGCAAGAGCAAGAACTTATTCATTGTCATTCATTGACGACACTTTTTTTACAATTTTTGTTTATTTTTTCGAAAAATCAACAAGTTTTAGTTGTCATGGTAGTTTCCGAGGGTCCGCGCGTGCGACTTACCCGTGACAGGTCTGCGCGTGCGTTTTATTTTTAGTTCCATTTTCTAAGCGCGCGCTTCGATATTTCGCGCAAACAATAACTTTAATTTTGCGATTTTGCAAAGATTTGGCTGAGGAGAAACTACTGCGGCAACTGGCTGCCAAATTACTTACTGTGGCAATTAAATTTTGCGATTTGCTGAACAGTCGCAAAAAATCTCAAAATTTAGTTATTGCAAATAATAGTAGCCTTAAGGTATCTGAAAAGTAAGTGGCAAACCTGACGCATGACGTCAAAAATTCTGGTCACTGTGATTCAAAGTTAGACCGTCTAATATATATAATACCGCACAAATGCGCTTAGCCGGCAAACTATACCTATTAAATAGGACACTGCGGCCACGTTGGTAGCGGGCATTATCCCTAGATCTAAAAGAATAAATGGTGAGCCCATGCAAGTATCAGCAGCCACAGACAGCTGTTTTCAGCCATGTTTTGGTCTCACTATTTATTGTGGTAAATCTGGGATGATGCCTGCCAACAACATGACCACAGTGCCCTATTTAGTAGCTACAGTTTACCTAAGCACGTTTGTGCGGTGTTAATTCTGGTTTTGTCACTTTTAGCTGCATCCTACAAGCCTCACATTTGCATGTCTAGTATGTAGTTACATTATCCAGTCACAGTTGAATAAAGCCACCTTGAATGTTTTACGTTTAGGAAATTAATATGATGCATGAATGTGATTTAATTCGAATAAGGCTTGTTTCAAGAGTGACTGGAAGACCTTACTGTCAGTTTTAACCCGTGAATATGAATTGGTTTTATTTTTGTGTCTACGGCGCTTGCGCATGTAGACACTATGCTGAAACCAAAAGCTGTAACAATTTATTTAATGATGCAATCACAAAGAGATCAAATTCAATGGCACAAGACCTGGATCACACAAAGGCCTTTCCAACTTTCTAACTCAACCTTATGAAAGGCGTACCCGCGTGGACAGCTGAGACGCAAACTTTTGATATTAAGCGATTGGCCATTTAGGGCAGATGATGTCAGTAATTTGATGCATGTTCATGGCTTGTATTGCCTTGGCCCCAGAGAATTTAAAGAGGCTATAAAAAAGTATTATGTTTCAGACATTAACATTTGTAAAACAATAGAAATGCAAGCAATGAAACGTTAGATATGTTTAATTATAATTATGTTTTAGAATTAAGGGAAACTGTTTTTTGGTGTTAAAAATATATGCAATAAGAATTATATAATCTTGAAGCGCTTAAAAATGTTGTTAACTCGCTCTTAACTTGAACTCTTGAAAGTGATTCTTCGTAGTAATCAAATGATATTTTCTCTGGTATGATTTTGGTACAGGGCAAGAGCTTTGCGATAATTATCACTCGGTACTTCAAAACAAATTAAGTCGCTGAATAAGCAATCTTAATCGAGTCTTTTTGTTTTGCAATAATGCTATTCACCTTAAGATCAATTGGGTTATGATTTGACCCCTACTTCAGTTTGACATTTCGCGATGCCATACTGGAAAATGTCTTTCTTACTCATTTTATTTAGCGTAAGCCTTCATGCCTTTTTCGAGATCATACCAGTTTATGTTTCTCAGAAACTTTAGCTTATCCGTATTTCGTGACTAGCACCTTTCTGTTAGTAGAAGCAATTACCATTACGTAATTATCTACGTATTAATGGGCTTTGTTCTGTGATAGCGATAGGTGTCTGATCAAGTAAATTAAATAAAGCTCAGGTCAAGTTTTTGTAAGCGCGCTATCTAGAAATAGTAATTCTAGTTAGAGTAACTTGTTTTTATTCCTCTGTCTTATTTTCCGTAAATTTACCACGATTTAGGTTGTTTCTTCGGCCATTAATCGAGACTGTTTAATTACTTTTTGGACCCTGATCGCACGACACGCAATGTACGAAAAAAGGTAGTATTAAGTAACAAAGGATCTATTGTCCTTCAAGGACGCTCAGTGTAATATGGATGTACTTGCCGTTAATGATATGGAAAGGGCGGCACTCAAAGCCCGACCCACGAAGCTGTTTTGGCTGAGCATTGCAGAAATGGTAGTGAAAATTGGATGAAAAGTTAACTTTGACACTGATTAACATCTCGAAGGAATATATGTTAATGATTTGTCTTAGCCAATCATGTTAAGGCTTACGTTGACTTGCCTTACGGTTTGACATGATAGTGACTTTGATTGATAGCTCATTCTCAGCCCAGATAAAAGCTACGAGATGAACTTTCTGATCAGATTTGTTGAGTATATGCTGAACCGTAAAGACCTATAGAAGCCAGTTGAAGATTAAAAGAGTTGAGTTGATTTCAAAAAGACTGTTTGATCAAGTCGTATCTATTGAGTGTTGGAAAAGGCTGCTAGCCCCCCTTCGCCCTTCCAACACATTGATCATTTTAAGACTTATAGAACGATTGTATGTCTAAAATCTAATTAATTGTGATTGACGATAAATAAACACATTTGTCAGTAGAGAAATACATTATTGATTTTATTTTAATCAGCCTTAAAGTAAACATTGTCAAAATTGTTTTCACTGAAGCATTTTGGTCATTATTGTCATCATTAAGGCGGTTGTAAACGTATTGTTTTTTGGATCGACGTTAAATTCGACACTGAAAAACGTCGTCAAAATAATGCGACAAACAAATACTCTGTTGCAATAATAAATTGAATTGAATTTTTTAAGTAATCTAACATGAATGTGAAAAACTCCTGTACATCGTTCACAATCTATTCTCGACCTATGATTGTTTTAGAATTTTAGATAGTGTCCCCAATTAGTGGTTTTAACGGCTAGTATTTTTTATTGACACTAGAATAAAGTTATTATTATTATTATTATTATTATTATTATTATATTTCTGTCCAAAAACTGTGACATCAGGTTTCACAACTGATCAAGTGTAAAAAAATGCGGCGTGAAAAAAAAAGAAAAAACCGGCGAGAAACAGAACAGTTCATAGGGAGCAGGAGAAGTGTTAAATTTGAATAAGACGAAAAATCTGAATCATCATAGTGAGCTGGCTATCTATCTGTTCGTTTAATCTCTATTAAGGTTTTGTTCCTTATTCGGCTTGTTACTAGTAAACCCTATTAGTTATACCAGCATGATTGGTAATGACATTACCAGTGAACTTATCGATCATGGCTTTTCAATGACAGCAATGACAAGCACATTCGATAAGCGCGTGCAATCGATGTAAAGCTACGAGCTATGAACCAAGAGCCATTTTCTGTTTCGAACCGCGTTCCTGCGAACACGACTTCGTCCGTCCATAAAGAAGCAAAGGGCAAAGTGAAAAATGCAGCAAGGAAAACGTGGTTGCGATGTCAGGTGGAAATATTAGCGTCGCTTCGTGTTTAATCTTATGGGTTTCTGGTTTAATCCAACATGAATGTGAAAAACTGCTGTGCATCGTTCACAATCTATTCTCGACCTATGACGACATTTCATATGGCCGGGTTTTAGTTTCTCTGAACCCGGATTTTTTTAGTTTCATTGTGCAACTGGAAAAGAAGCGTCTTGGTAAGTACTTTCGTGAAGTCTTTATCTTTAATTTACACGTTTATGTTATTAGACACGTTGTTCAAACTCACTGTAAGAATATTTTACAACTATTTACCGAAGTGGAGGTGGCTAGAGGTGGATATTTACCGAATCGCGAAGCGGTGAGGTAAATATCTACCACTGGCCACCGACACTGAGGTGAATAGCTGTTTTAGTATACACTAAAACAGTGAGACAACGTAGCAGAAAATTATGATTTCTAACTCATTTGTTTCTGTGAACGATTACAATTTTCGCGCTCAAATGACCGCAGTTTGCTTGGAGGTGAATAGCACTTGATATATGGAGTTTCAGTAGCCAATCAGAGCGCGTCAACAACGCTATCCACTGTTTAAGTATATACTAAAATAAAAATATATAAAGTTAGGATGATTGCCGCGAATGGTGGCACATATACACCCAGACAGGGCTGAACTTAACACCTGTTAATGTGTTGTACAGTGCAAAAGGGAATTAACGTTGCCATACGTTACTGAGTTTAGCTCATTTAATAGCTAAGTGTTACATATATCGAAGACTAGACGATGCGCCTTCATATTTCTCCGTTTTTAAATAAAAGCTACCTAAAAAAACAAGCATCGAAAGACGTTCCGACATTTACTGTTTGAGATTCAAGCCAACCAAGTGCTGAAAGGGGCGTGTCCTTCCCCTTCATAGCATCGCTACGTATTAAATCCAATTTGAATGTGAAAAATTCCTGTGTAGCATTCATAATTTATTCTCGACCTATGACGACATTTCATATGACCGGGTTTTAGTTTCTCTGAACCCGGATTTTTAAGTTTCATTGTGCAACTGGTAAAGAAGAGTCTTGGTAAGTACTTTGTTTTGTGAAGTCTTTCTCTTTAATTTACCTGTTTAGGATAGAAATAGAATTATTGTACCAGCGACATGAAATATCAACATAGCAGTCACAATATCGGATAAGTTTCTTTTGTATAGGGAGCTGTTTGGTTCTGTAATCTTGTGTAAATTACACTTTCCTGTTTGAACCAAGGAAAGCTAAGGCAGAAGACGGAACAAACGGTTGTTATTGACCAATTCGCGTATGACTGACTCTGATTCTGACGCAGAAGAGGTCTTGTTGTCTTCATTTCGAACTGAAGAAGTGGAAACGTACTGACAAATAAATTGAAATACCGTTCTTTCTTCAGTTTACCGTACAAACACTGCTGAAAGCACTTTAAAATGTTTTATAACATAGTGTTCCCAAAGGACAAAACATAAATATTTTTACATTTATGCTTTCCACAAAGGCACAAGGCGTTTTGGGATGATTGCTGCGAATGGTGGCCCAAATACACCCAGACAGGGAAGAACTTAACACTTGTCAAAGCGTTAAACAGTGCAAAAGAAAATTCATGTTGCTTGCCATACGTTACTAAATTTAGCTCATTTTACAATAGACGATGCGCCTTTACATTTCTCCATCTTTAAGTGGCCGGGTCGTTGCCATTTTATATGGCAACGCGCCCAATTCGAAAAATGCAAGTTGTTTTTCCTGTGTCACTCGCCCGATTGGTTGAGATTGTTTACAAATATATGTAGGAGAATTTTTGTAGAGTTCTTGCAAGGTTAAATAGTAAAAGATTTACCACCAAAAAAAAAAAACAGGTATGGAAAGATGTCGCCGGTATATTCAAATTAAACCGTTCGTTTAACAGTTTTCAAGTGAAGGAGAGCCTATAAACGGCATCGAACTTTTTGCGGATGCCGATACTTAAGAAGCTTTCTATATAATTTTGTTTACGAAGTTGAAGTTTTCCTTTACCTGTTCCGCATTCAGTTGTGAACGGGTGAAAGCAAATTTAAAAGCTACGAAATCAACAGGAAGACGCTTGTAAGAAATTAAATGTTACTAGCCGTTTCTAGCAATTTAAAATAATAATAATAATGTCTTGGTCATATGTCTTGTTTTGAAGGCTCTCTGTTGATTACAGCTTTTTGTTTCATTTTCGTCGCACGAAGAACGGATCCCAACACAGTAAGTCCTTTTTTAACATTATTAATTCAGTGGCATGGCTCTCTCTGAACTCACCGGCTTTCTTATGCGGGAAGATGGATCGCCTTGAAAATGATTCAATGACGTTTTTAAATTTTATCTGCTTTCGGCACCTTGAGTTTAAAATATGTTTTAATTACAGAATTTGAAGATTCTGTCTGTAAATATCGATGCTGAATTTTAGAATTTCTTCGAATTGGGCCAAAAGAAACCCTTTGGTGAAGATCTATTAACGGAAATTACAGTGAAACTTTCCAAGTTGTTTTTGTTTTCTCCGAGTAATCTACCAAAACTGAAATTCCGTGTTCAAGTCGTAACCGCCATCAAATTTTGCCGAGATTTGCTGCATATTTCAATCGACCGGCAAGAAAGACCCCCGGGGGGGGGGGGGGGGGTGGAGGACTCCCATATGAAAATGACGGGGACGCTCGTCGTACCTTTTAGGGGTCAAAATTTGTAGATTGGTACCACTTAGGGTACTAAAATCTAAAATAACCACCGTTAATTACCACGGTTCCCTTAAGGGTATTGAGCCGAAAAAATATGACAGAATGACGTGTTTTTTTTTAATTGGTACCTCTTAGGGGTAAAAATTCTTTTGAGCCACGCCCATTAGACGAGATTGTGGTTCCTTTAGGGTGTTTTTGGAAAATTTTCGACGAGCACCCCGTCACTGTGTGAGTCCCCCTCCTCCACCCCCTCACACCCCCGGTAGAAAGAGGCCTTAACGAAACGAAATCATAATGCCGATCCTTTTGCAGTGGAGTAACTCTCTTAGAGCATAAAAATGAAAAAGTATTGTAAGAAATACAGCCCTAAAACACCTGCCCTGCAGTAAGCAATTTGATAAACACTTCATTTTAATAATTTATGCTACTGAATTGGAAGATTCTTAAAAATGGATGTCTGTAAATATCTAGAGCTCGCTATCAAAACTGAATTTTCGAATTTATTTTAAGAACAACAACAACAAGTAGCTTTATTTGCATGACTATAAATCCTTACAGTATTGCAAAACCCTTTAGTGACGAACCTATTTTTGAAAATTACAATCAAACTTTCCGAAAAGATTTCGTTTTCGAGAAATCGATCAAAAAGTGAAATCCCGTGTTTAGGTCGCAGCCGCCATTTAAATACATTTTGCCGAGATTTGAAATGATCCTTACTGCGGTGGAGCAATCCTTTGAGAGCAGGGAAATTTTAAAACGTTAGAACTGAAAGCTTGGACATTCCTAGGTTAAGAATTTTGATCATCATCATCATTTCCTTTTCCCTCTGAGGGAAATAGGGCCTTGTGATCTCTCTCTAAGTTTCTCGGTCTTTGGCACAACTACTAGTCTCCCACGCAGCCGTCATTTGTCTCGTCACGCAACGCTCCTCCTCACTAACGGCTGCTCAAACCTGAACCACATTCCTTTCCCATTGTGTTTGCGTTAAATTCAGCGAACCAATCATGTATCAGCAAAATGAAAATGACGTCGTTTTCGCGCAAAAACAGGCCGGTGGTTTCCGGTTTACTATGTGCCAGATATCGCAAATTACACTAACCGCAGACTTAATTGCGCTCACACTGAATCACGGAATGAGTAATGAACTGATCCAAAGTAGCAAATAATTCCTACTTTTAAAAGCAGCTACTACTAATCTTGCAACTTTTTCAAAGTGAACCAAATAAACTCCATTATTTTGCCAAGAGCTAGTAAATAAACGACTGCATGACTACATGTAAATAATCTAAACGGCTCTGGAAAGCGTAAATTCCTCCTGTCAGTATCACAGCTAGAGATTTTTTCCTAAGATCAAAGAAACGACAACATTTTCGAAACATTTAAAACAACAGGCCTGTTATATCTTTATTTTGATCTAAAAGGAAAAATCTCTCAGGCACGTACTTGGGGTAGACTTATTCTAAAGCTGGGCTGAAATGCTTGTAGCGACAAGCAGGATTTGTGCTATGCCTGTCACCTTTTATAACAACCATTCTTCTGTTGAGCCATGCACGACAGAATATTCGCCTTTCTCGATCTTCGAACCAAAGGTGAGACCACGACAACGCTGTGACCCGTCTCTTCGCAAACATGGTCAAACACGAGCGGGAGAGAAAAAGCCGGTCGGCAAGTTAACAAATAACAAATAATTGTCAAAAATTATTTTTACGAATGGCCTGCTTCTGACACTGCACGAAAACTTTCACTCAGCGCCGCCATCCAACTGAGTCAACGATAAAACGCAGGCTATGATTGGACGAGTCACGCGTAGAGAATTTGGCGCGAGCGAGTTCCGAAAATGGCACTGCAACTGTGATTGGTTTAAATCTGCAAAGGAATGTGGTTCAGGTTTGAGCAGCCGTTAGTGGGGAGGAGCATTGCGTGACGAGACAAATGACGGCTGCGTGGGAGACTACACAACTACCGGCTTCTGTCCAACCTTTGAACCCAAGTTCACCTCGTTCTCTCTCTACCGTTCTTCGCCATGTCTCCTTCGGCCTACCTCTCCTACGTCTTCCTTCTGGGGTCCATGTTAAGGCTATCCTCGTGTTCTCGCTTGCACGTTTCCTTAGCACATGCCCAATCAGTTTCCAGCGTCTACGTCTTATCTGTTGTGTGATCTCTTACATATTCGTCTTGACTCTTATCTCTTCATTTGTCACTTTCATAGGCCAGTAAATCTTCAGAATTCGTCGTAGGCACTTGTGAAGGAAAACATTAAGCTTGGTCTCGTCGCTTTTAACCATTCGCCAAGTTTCGCAACCATAGAGAAGGACAGCCATTACACTAGATCTAAAAATCCTCAACTTGGTGTTTATACTGAGTTGACTGTTCTTCCAGATGTTCTTTAAGTTGCAGAAGACTGTTTGTGCTTTTCCCAGCCTGGCACTTATATCCTCACCTGCACCACCTGTTGTTGTAACTGTAGCACCAAAATATACAAACTTCTCTACCTCTTCAATATCACTCCCTTCTAGTTGGATCTTTATTTCAGGATTAACATTCCATTTCATTACCACTGTTTTTCCTAAGTTAATCTTCAGCCCGGTCTTCTTCCCGTTTATGTTAAGATTTTCAACCTTTGTTTGCATGTCCACTATCCTACTTGCAACAAGAGCCACATCATCAGCAAAGTCTAAGTCCTCTAGCTTGCTCGCGAATTGCCATCTTATCCCAGTTTGCCTTCCTTCAATAGTCCTTCTCATAACCCAATCAATCACTAGAAGAAAGAGAAATCCAGACATGCAACATCCTTGTTTCACCCCTGTCTTTACATCAAACCAGTCGTAACTTCCAGAACCGTCTACCACAGCACATTTGCTCTGTTCATACATTGCCTTTACCATTGTAATCAATTTTGATGGAATACCATACTCTCTCATTATTTCCCATAGCATGCTTCTGTCAATGCTATCAAAAGCCTTCTCGAAATCCACAAAGCAAACATACAGGTTAGCATTCCACTCAACTACTTGCTCAATGATGTTTCTCAGAATAAATATCTGTTCAATTGTCCCCCTTCCTCTCCTAAACCCTGCCTGTTCCTGTCTAAGCCTGGTGTCAACAGTGTCCCTAATTCTTGTAATAATTACTTTGCCCAATACTTTTGCGGCCACAGGTAGCAGTGTTATTCCTCTCCAATTTCCACATTCCATGAGATTTCCCTTCTTAGGGAGACGAATGATCAACCCACATGTCTCAGTCTCTAGGTACTCTTTCACTTTTCCAGATCTTCACGAGCAATTCATACAACACAGCTACTGTAGTTTCAAGATCTGCCTTCATCAGCTCTGTTGTCATACCATCAACACCACCAGCCTTTCCATTCTTCATTTGTTGTATAGCAGTCCTGATCTCTGCATGTGTAACAGGACCTGTTTCAATTTCGAGTGGTTCACAAGCTACACTCTCCACTTCTAACCGTGTGGGGGGAGGTCTATTCAGAACTTCAGCAAAATGCTCCTTCCACCTTTTCTTTACCTCTTCCTCCTTTGTTAGTAGGATGCCTTCTTTATTCCTTACTGAGTCTGTTCTGCTAGTTGGTTTGCTGCAAAGCTGTCTCGTAGCATCAAATATCGCCTTCATATTACCCGTTTTCGCTGCTTTTTCGGCATCACTAGCAACCTGGTCAATCCAATTTCTCCTATCTCTCCTCAATTGTTTTTTTACTTGATTATCTTTAGCTTGGTATTCATCTCTGTATCTTGCTTTTAGTCTCTCTGACCTGGATGAATCAACTTTAGCCTTACAAAATCTTCTTTCGTCGATTTTCTTCCAACTTGTAGCACTTATCCAGGGCTTACTCTGCTTTTTCCTGTATCCTAAGACCTCTTCAGCTGTTTTCTTATAACTTTCCTTTATGTTAAACCATCGAGTGTCTATGTCTGGCTCGACGCCTTCTGTGCTTTCATCAGCTAGACAGCTAAATCTGTTCCTCAACTTGATCTGAAACTGCTGTTTAACTTCCGGTATTTTCAGTTTGGCTATGTCATATCTTCTGGCGTTACTTGTATTCTTGACTAGTCAAGATAAAAACTTGAAAATGAGGAAACCTCTCAGGCATAATTATTGTCCTGGTACAACAAACGTTACAAAGAAAGCTCTATTAGCAGAAAGCCGGATGTTAATGTAAGCTAATGTACTAAACGTACAAACAATGAAGCTTGGGGTAAACGCGCAGGCAATTTTTCATGAATTTCCTTTAAAAATATTCAGACAGTCACGTAAATTACAGAATAGGTCACGCTGTTTAAAATAATTGTGCCTCGCACAAAATGGCACAAATTAACTAAATCTTCTAAGAAATGGTTTATATCGTAGCGAATAAGGAGCACGGATTGTTCCCGGAATTATTTCGTACATGCGTTAGAGGCCGATTACATGAGCAATAGACCGGTATGGTTCGATTCGCCGAGACGGAAGACCACCCCGTAGTGCAAGCGATGTTGTTCTTGGTGGTTGAACGTTGTGTGTGTTTAGCCGTCATTTCGGATGGGCAAACGTAGAGAACTGAAATAAATGACATTTCCAGGGGACGACTAGCCTGAGTTCTACTCATTTAGCAGACTTTTTAACTCGTGAACTCGAAGCGTTGAACGAGTTATAATAGACGGTGACAAATATGCAAATTTTCACTCCTTCGGTCCGTCAGGCAATCACTCCACTGTAAACCGTTTTTTGGTAATTCCGCTGACCAGTGCATAAGGTCTTGAGATCTGTAAACTTGAAATGGATTCTTCAAGACTAAGGAAAACGCTAATGTGTGAAGTTTCGCTGCCATTTGTAAAGGTTCAAATAACCGTATGAATTAAGAGAGGATCCATCTGAAAACCATGCAATATAAAAATATGAGTCTACATCGCACATCTCAGATTTCAATAATATTTTACATGGGGTTATATATCGAGGTAATAATACAGTGGGGTGAATATTTTCTCAAAATTCTATAACGCGCAGAAGATATTAGAATCAACGTGATCCAGGGTACTTGTGGGTCGAAAACTACTAGAATTTTGATCCAAGTCTAGTCAAAAATATTTCTTAAAGGATTCACCCTTTCCAACTCAAATTAACTGTGAAAGTGTAATGAGCAAATATGATTTCAACGATAGTAACAGTACTCTGAAGCATTGTGTGGTTTAGTAGCAAACCTACTTTGAAAATCAGCCTTTGTGGACTTTGTGTCACCGTAAAGATTCTAGAGTAAAATTAGCTTTGAATATCGCCGATGCGGCGTTGTTTACAAAGATGAAATAACAATTATTTTTTTAACGATTATTGAGAAGAACGCACATGCAAAAAAAAATGTGTAAAGTTTAAGCGGCAGGCAAAATTTTAGTGGCCAAAAATGTACTAAATGCAAGTACCAAAACCAATGATTGAAAACGAGGCCATTTGAAACATGAATAGTTTAGCAAGCTAAAAGCTGCAAAAAGACAAATACATGCTCCAAGGAGAAAACCAATGAAAATTTAATTTCTAAAGTAACTATAGATATGATTTGTCTAGCTACTTAGGGATGGACCATTAGAAAAGTGATGGGGGGGGGGGGGGGGGTGGGAACTTTTGGAGAGGCAAGAAATTTTTTTTTTGTCCACCTAAGGTGGAAATCTTTTTTTTTTCACTCGATGGCTGGAATATTTTTTTTTTAATAGTTTATTTTTTAATTGTCCTTGGGCAGATTTTTTTTTGCGATAATGCGTGGGAATATATTTTTTTTCTTAATAATTTACTGGGGAAATTTTTTTTTTTGCTTTTGCCCCACCCCCCCCCCCCCCCCCATCACTTTTCTAATGGTCCATCCCTTACTGCCTCTGAGAGCAGACTTAAATTTAGAAAAATAAGCCACTTGACTATGTTTATCGTCCAGATCGATCTATCAAAGCCAACACGAGTGAATAAACAAAGAAAAAAACAAAATACGAACCTTTCCTTGGGCAGTGTTGTCTGGTTCTGTATTGTTACTTCTATAACCAATTATATAAGACTTATATACATAACTGTTTTGTGTTACAAACCCAAGAGCATCGAGGAGAAAGTTATTTTGATCTGGCGCCATTTTGTTTATCACTAGTGCCCAGTTTCTACTCGTCCATGTACTGTCTATCCCCGGACTGGACTACCGACTACTGGGAAAGACAGGTCTATTGTAAGCATCGGTCCAGACGGTTATCGGCCAAAATATCCCAGATTAATTAAACCAGGTAACATAAATATCAGATGCCGTTAATTCAAATAACTTTTTATTTTCAAGATGTACTTTTTTATGACTGTTCTTGGTAAGCCGGAATTAAAACAAGAATACAATGATAACTCGTAAATGTATACATAATGCGTTATTGTGCTTCTTTTGTGCACATTTTTCTAACAACATCGCCCGTGTGTTTTTGTAGACTGCAAAACAATCGAATGCGCTCCTCAACCCCAAAGCTCGTGGGAAGGGGGGAGGGGAATAGGCTTGGTGAGGGCCAATCCTTGCGCGCGAACTTCACGCGGCCATCTCTCCCCACACTCGGCCGACCAAGCATTCGCGGCTTTTCGGCTGATTCTTGTAAACATAACGACTGTTTTGCTGTCTAGTGTTTCTGAGACCCACCCTTCCTACCTCCAGGAATGACACGGTGGGACACCTCTTACACATGAATGCACCGCTGTCGACACTTGTGGACAACAATCATTTTCAATTATAGGTAATTTCTGCACGAGTTTGTAATTTTGCGCTCAAACTAAACACGATTTTACGAAGACTGGAAGGGCCTATTTGCATGCGAGGAAGATAATTCTAGCACTATATATATACTAGGTTCTTTCCAGAAAGTGAATTATCTGAATGCGACATTTTTTTTCTGTTTTCATTTCACACGCGAAGGAATATAGCACTAATCAAGTGCTAACTCTTAACCCTATTCAGCCGGGGGGGGGGGGGGGGGGGGGGTGGGCTAACTTTCAACATTCATAACCTCTTTAATAGGGTGTTTCTTGGTGTTGCGGAAGCCATTGTTGGTTAGCTTTTGTGTTGTGGTGTGGGTATTGTTCAGTGTCTTTTGAATCTTTTGTTTTACGTCATTTGGTGATCACACCATCCGCAACACCAAGAAACTACCCTTTAATATGTATGATGTATTTAAAAGCCATCAAACTTTGTGACTTATCTGAAATTTATCTGGCAACAATTTAATATGACAATGTATTGATCACGTGATTTGATGTTTCCATGGCAACAAGACTTTGACAGCCATGTTTTTTGAAATTTGCATATTTGCACCTTTGAATGAAGAAAAACAATGTTTATTGGTATATTGTTTACGTCATTTAGCTTTTATTTATTGGTTTTGATTAACTTTTTGTCAATTGTGACGGTTTTTAAGAGGTTTTAAAAAATTTCAGAAATCCAAGATGGCGGATCCAAGATGGCTGCCGTATAACTAATTACCTAATAACTGCGTCATATGACGTCATCGTTCCATTGTGCGGACCGCAAAAGAGACAGTTTTGGACATACTATGTACCCTCTAGGTTTCGTTTCCACATTTTGCCCCCCCCCCCCCCCCCCCCCCCCAGGCTCAGGAACTCAAAAAAAGCCCAGGCCGAATAGAGTTAATGAACATAACTTTAGAATCATCATAACTTTATAACCCTGAGGGTAGAAAACATGTCGTTCTTGGATGATCTACCTGCTAGGACGATCCTATTGCTGGAATCATCCTAGCGCTACAACTCTTCGCATGTAAACTGAAAGCGGGAAAACATTCAGTACGTACATCCTAGTGCTAAGATCAACCTCTTGTTTTTCTTTGCAAAAAGGATCTGCTGAAATGAACAATTTCCAAATAAACCGTAAGCTGGAAGCGTAGTAATGGTGCTTGTAGATGGTGGAATTACAAAGTTAGTTTGTTGTAAACCCTTTGGCGCAGATGGTATCTCTCCGAACGGTCAACTACTGCCTCGGCATCTTCTTCTTCGAGGTCTACCCACTGCTGCTGGTAACTGGTCGATTTTTTTCATTGCAGCCAATCTCGAAAAGTAGCTAGTAACTTGTTGGGAGGTTAGCCACTCGTCTTTGCCAAATACCCGAACGCCATCCTTGTTATGGAATGAGCGCATTCGTGCTGATGCTTCTACTGGAGTTACTTTTCATGACTTTTCGACCAGTTTCTTCGCCAATCATAAATTGTTCCAGCAGGAAGCTCTTAACTTTGGCGGAAAACCTGTTTCTGCGCTTCGATTTTGTTAGCGCCCACCCAAGAACCAAATTATTTTGCGTTTCTTCGGAAGACGAGTTTGCCATTGACGAACAGGAGGACAGTTGAACCAGTCATGCATGGTCCTCGTCGAATGTAGATGAAGTAACGGGTTCGGTATCTGGATCATCAGACACCTTCTTGGCAGTTTTCTTTAACATCCCAACCGTCTCACCTGGTTCACAAAAAGGCAGTATGACGTTGACCCCTGTCTCGCCCTGTGGCCTACCCATCTTTATCGGCTCTTGCTCAGAAAAGAGAAGATATTCCAAGATATTCCACTTCTGAAATATTTGCTGCGACATAAGTTTTGTGACCCCTTTACAGGCTTTACAGGTTTTTAACGGCACAAGGGTTGTCTGTCCTTTATATCGGCTAGATTTGCCGCATTCTTTTTTCGAATAAGCTCTAAATGAGCACTGAGCCATGATCTGAAATCTGAAATCTGATACGTTGTGAAAATGTTACACCTGCAATTGGGTCACAGGTCAAACTGTCACGCAATTATCTCTTCCAGGTGTCAGTCATCGCTGGTTTCCAGTAGAACAGAGAAGTACAAATACTGTTTGATTTTCTTGAATAGAAAAAAAAGAGTTATTTTCCTTTCTGGTGAAGAAAATGAGTTTTATACTAGGCTGTAAACTGCAGTGAAAACGCTAAATCTTGATGTATTCAGTGTTGTCTACTCGTGGGATCACATCTGTTCATCGATCACGATTATCATCAGTTGTGTGGGAAATGCAACAAAATGAAGCTTCTACACTAAGCGAGGTATGATAACTAAACTGCAAGAAAATACATTTGTAACAGTAAGCCAGGTTCATGTGTTTGCTTTGTGGTGGATCGATACGACCAGAAAGTTGGTACGTTCTTTACTAGTATTTGTTTTCGTTCAAATTGAATTAAATTTACGTTCAAGCGCAAAGTTAACAACTCGGATGGTGGGAATCAAAATAAATTGCTGTTGCAAAATATGTTTTAAAACATTGTCCCGTTTCTCCAGTAAAGGAACATTTCATTTAGTTACATTAATTTCAATTAATAACGACTTTCTGTGGTTGCCCTCATTTGCATATCGCCGTAGAAATTATGGAATAAATACCATTTTTGCCTGCCGATACTGTTATGCTGCTCACACTTTACACAATTTTTATTTGACAAACGGAAATTCCACGTATTCAGTTATCTCTAAATAGTTTTAAAATTTATCGGGAAGACGCCGCATCTCTACAAACAGCCGCTATAAAGACCGTACCTTTCCTGTACAAGTTTCGCTTGGCAAATTTAAACTTCTTATCAAGACAAACAATACAAATGAGAATAGTTAAGTTTACATTTTTCTTTTGTTAAGGGTTTGAACTCTTGATGGTAGTAATATCTTTTTATTTCGTGGATTATTTTGCTTGTACCAGATGATCAAACCTGTGACATTTTTTTACTTTAAATCTGAGCCCATTTAACTGTGTGGCAGTTTGATGGACATTTCTCCGAAACAATGGACATTTGAGTCAGACTGTTGTACATAGTATATAAGCTAGTGAAGATGCATATGTGTGCTAAATTTGAGGAAATTCGGAGAGATGCACTGTAGACCCGTCTGCATGGTTCTCAGATGGACTCTCTCTTAAAAACATGTGGCGTACACTAATGCGCATTTGTTACCTAGAAGTTGAAATAACAAAGTCCCTAGACTCCCAAAATAGTGTCAGTTTATTTTTAAATAACACCATAATGTTCGCTTCATGCACGATAAAGATTTTATACGGAATACAATGCCAGGTAAAAGTTAATGTCCGGTGTCACTGTAATTCCAACTTTTCATCGCTTTGATCTCATACTGAGCCGATATCTCTAGCTAAATGGTATAACTGTGCTTCAAAAAAACTTAAAGATATATTTTTCTCGCGACTTGACTTTTGCTGGCCTCTGCTGTGGCGCATTCTTTGCATTTCTGCTTGCTTCAGTTATTTACAAAAGTAATTCACTCACTAATGACAGGGATAAAAGCTTAACATCTACCATCATAATATATTTATCACCACACATGACGCTTTCGACATTTCTGATTTATACATGAACCTAGTAAATGGCCTAGTTCGCCACGAGTCTCTCGTAGCTCAGTGGTTAGAACATCCGACCGGTGTGCGGAAGGTCAGAGGTTCCAATCCTGTCAGAGACTCAGTTGTTTGTCCCACGCTCGTGACATGATGAACATTACATCCGACCGGTGTACGGAATCATCCGACCGGTGTACGGAATCATCCGACCGGTGTACGGAATCATCCGACCAGTGTACGGAATCATCCGACCGGTGTACGAAATCATCCGACCGGTGTACGGAATCATCCGACCGGTGCACGGAATCATCCGACCGGTGTACGGAATTATCCGACCAGTGTACGGAATCATCCGACCGGTGTACGGAATCATCCGACCGGTGTACTGAATCATCCGACCGGTGTACGGAAGGTCATAGGTTCGATTCCTGTCGGAGACTCAGATTTTTTGCTTGCCCCACGCTCGTGTCATATGTCATGAGGAACATTACATTTTTCTTATTAACCCGTGAAAACGCGCATGCGTAATGATAGGGTATCGGTAACGACGGCTAATTCACTCACTTGCTCGCTCGCTCGATCCATCACTCAGATGTAAACTTTTATCCTCATATCTACGTAGTGCATAAGTGCAATGACAATTAATAGAGCGGGAGGCAACCGAAGGACGCGAGCTCGAATCTCGCCCAGGACGGATTATTTCCTTTTTTCTTCGAACTGAAAGATACTGCGTGTTTTTTTGTTTGTTTGCATTCGTCAAAAGTCGTTGCATTTAATTTCAAAAAAAAAAACCCGCAATATTGCGTTACCGTTAGCATTTCGTATTCACGGGTTGGTTCGAAGAAGCCTTGAATTTCTTTAGCGGGCTTAAATTTACCATCATTCTTTATTTATCAAGATCTGGAATGTTTTGGCCGTGGAAAGTACAAAAGCTTCAACCGTTTCATTAAACAAGCAACAAGTACAGCTTATCTTACTGGAGATAATTAACAATAATTGGTGTTTAATCTGCCTTATTTCGTTAATATTTATTAGAGGTATCTTTTTGTGAAATTAAAAAAAAAATAAAAAGCGATTCTACATTTATTAAGATTTCAACAAATGTATAGGTTGTTGGGATTTTCTCGTAACGCGAGCTTGTAAATTCACGAAAACTAAAAATTGTGAAACCACCTATGTATACTGATATCTTAGGATGGCTACTTTTACTTCTACTTTTAGCACATTTTGACATTTCCCTATGTCTACATTGCCATGGAGAATCTGCTCACGTTATATTAAATTGAAAATATAGAAAGAGCAGGATTCGTAATTGTCGTGTTTGGTTGCACAAAATTGTATCACAATTCAATTAGGGATCATTTGCGGTCGTGGTTCATTTCACGACAATGACCCTCTGTGTAAGTTATTCCGCAGTCAAATAAAATGCATTGGATCAGAAAAATTACGGTCTATGAGGCTTGGACCTTGAACTGAACATGAAGTTGTATTCCTTTGTTGCCGTGTAGGTTTTGGGCTGTTTCACTGAGTTTTGAGGGAGGTTTCGTTGCCAAAATCCAAATTTATATTTAACACCAATTTAATACGACAACGTAACAGAAAATAGAGTTAAAGTATTATAATTTCTTCTATGTTTTGTAGAAGACTGACATGGACGACGTAGAGAAAGTTGTACAAACCATCCTTATTGGCATGGTTGTTGCCAATTTCCTTAGCAACACCAGTCGTGTTGTTAAAGCCATCAAGTTGTGGGAAGAATGCTTAGGACTCTTCAACTGCAAAGTCCTGGAGAAAGAAAACGAATTCGTGATATCAGGTTGTATATCAACTTGTTTTCAAATATTTAATGGGTACGTTTTTATCAATGACAACACAAGTGCGATAGAATGCGGCAGAAAGCTTTTGGTCTTACTCCGCGAGCGTGGCGATAAAGAAGGGGAAGCAACATGTTACGGAAACCTAGGAACTGTGTTCTACTCTGTCGGTCAGTATGACAAGGCTGAGGAATATATTCAGAAAGCACTTGCCATGAACAAAGAAATTGGTCTCAAAAACGGAGAAGCATCATGTTACGGAAACCTAGGAAATGTGTTCTATTCTCTCGGTGAATATGCCAAGGCTAAAGAATATCTTCAGAAAGCACTTGCGATCAGGAAAGAAATTGGTGACAAAGCCGGAGAAGCATCAGATTACAAAAACCTAGGAACTGTGTTTCAATCTGTCGGTAATTTTGACAAGGCTGAAGAATCTCTTTTGAATGCACTTGCGATCTGGAAAGAAATTGGTGACAAAGCCGGAGAAGCATCATCCTACGGGAACCTAGGAACTGTGTTCTACTCTGTCGGTCAGTATTGCAAGGCTGAGGAATATCTCCTAAAAGCACTTGCTATGAACAAAGAAATTGGTCAGAAACACGGAGAAGCATCATCTTACGGAAACCTGGGAACTGTGTCCCAATCTGTCGGTGAATATGCTAAGGCTGAAGAATATCTTCAGAAAGCACTTGCGATCAGGAAACAAATTGGTGACAAAGCTGGAGAGGCATCATCCTACGGGAACCTAGGAACTGTGTTCTACTCTCTCGGTCAGTATGCCAAGGCTGAAGAATATTTCCTAAAAGCACTTGCCCTAAACAAAGAAATTGGTTACAAAAACGGAGAAGCATCATCTTTCGGAAACCTAGGAAATGTGTTCCAATCTGTCGGTGAATATGCTAAGGCTGAAGAATATCTTCAGAAAGCACTTGCGATCAGGAAAGAAATTGGTGACAAAGCCGGAGAAGCATCAGATTACAAAAACCTAGGAACTGTGTTTCAATCTGTCGGTAATTTTGACAAGGCTGAAGAATCTCTTTTGAATGCACTTGCGATCTGGAAAGAAATTGGTGACAAAGCCGGAGAAGCATCATCCTACGGGAACCTAGGAACTGTGTTCTACTCTGTCGGTCAGTATTGCAAGGCTGAGGAATATCTCCTAAAAGCACTTGCTATGAACAAAGAAATTGGTCAGAAACACGGAGAAGCATCATCTTACGGAAACCTGGGAACTGTGTCCCAATCTGTCGGTGAATATGCTAAGGCTGAAGAATATCTTCAGAAAGCACTTGCGATCAGGAAACAAATTGGTGACAAAGCTGGAGAGGCATCATCCTACGGGAACCTAGGAACTGTGTTCTACTCTCTCGGTCAGTATGCCAAGGCTGAAGAATATTTCCTAAAAGCACTTGCCCTAAACAAAGAAATTGGTTACAAAAACGGAGAAGCATCATCTTTCGGAAACCTAGGAAATGTGTTCCAATCTGTCGGTGAATATGCTAAGGCTGAAGAATATCTTCAGAAAGCACTTGCGATCAGGAAAGAAATTGGTGACAAATCCGGAGAAGCATCATCCTACGGGAACCTAGGAACTGTGTTCTACTCTGTCGGTCAGTATGCCAAGGCCGAGGAATATCTCCTAAAAGCACTTGCCCTGAGCAAAGAAATTGGTAACAAAAACGGAGAAGCATCATCTTACAGAAACCTAGGAAATGTGTTCCAATCTGTCGGTGAATATGCTAAGGCTGAAGAATATCTTCAGAAAGCACTTGCGATCAGGAAACAAATTGGTGACAAAGCTGGAGAGGCATCATCCTACGGGAACCTAGGAACTGTGTTCTACTCTCTCGGTCAGTATGCCAAGGCTGAAGAATATTTCCTAAAAGCACTTGCCCTAAACAAAGAAATTGGTTACAAAAACGGAGAAGCATCATCTTTCGGAAACCTAGGAAATGTGTTCCAATCTGTCGGTGAATATGCCAAGTCTGAAGAATATCTTCAGAAAGCACTTGCAATCAGGAAAGAAATTGGCGACAAAGCCGGAGAAGCAACAGATTACAAAAACCTAGGAACTGTGTTTCTATCTGTCGGTAATTTTGACAAGGCTGAAGAATCTCTCTTGAATGCACTTGCGATCTGGAAAGAAATTGGCGACAAAGCCGGAGAAGCATCATCCTACGGGAATCTAGGAACTGTGTTCTACTCTGTGGGTCAGAATGCCAAGGCTGAGGAATATCTCCTAAAAGCACTTGCCATGAACAAAGAAATTGGTCAGAAACACGGAGAAGCATCGTCTTACGGAAACCTGGGAACTGTGTTCCAATCTGTCGGTGAATATGCCAAGGCTGAAGAATATCTTCAGAAAGCACTTGCGATCAGGAAACAAATTGGTGACAAAGCCGGAGAAGCAACAGATTACAAAAACCTAGGAACTGTGTTTCAATCTGTCGGTAATTTTGACAAGGCTGAAGAATCTCTTTTGAATGCACTTGCGATCTGGAAAGAAATTGGTGACAAAGCCGGAGAAGCATCATCCTACGGGAACCTGGGAACTGTGTTCTACTCTGTCGGTCAGTATTGCAAGGCTGAGGAATATCTCCTAAAAGCACTTGCCATGAACAAAGAAATTGGTCAGAAACACGGAGAAGCATCATCTTACGGAAACCTGGGAACTGTGTCCCAATCTGTCGGTGAACATGCTAAGGCTGAAGAATATCTCCAGAAAGCACTTGCGATCAGGAAACAAATTGGTGACAAAGCCGGAGAAGCATCATCCTATGGGAACCTAGCAACTGTATTCTACTCTCTCGGTCAGTATGCCAAGGCTGAGGAATATCTCCTAAAAGCACTTGCCCTGAGCAAAGAAATTGGTAACAAAAACGGAGAAGCATCATCTTATGGAAACCTAGGAAACGTCTTCCAATCTGTCGGTGAATTTGCTAAGGCTGAAGAATATCTTCAGAAAGCACTTGCGATCAGGAAAGAAATTGGTGACAAAGCCGGAAAAGCATCATCCTACGGGAACCTAGGAACTGTATTCTACTCTCTCGGTCAGTATGCCAAGGCTGAAGAATATCTCCTAAGAGCACTTGCCCTAAACAAAGAAATTGGTAACAAAAACGGAGAAGCATCATCTTACAGAAACCTAGGAAATGTATTCCAATCTGTCGGTGAACATGCTAAGGCTGAAAAATATCTTCAGAAAGCACTTGCAATCAGGAAACAAATTGGTGACAAAGCCGGAGAAGCATCATCCTACGGGAACCTAGGAACTGTGTTCTACTCTCTCGGTCAGTATGCCAAGGCTGAAGAATATCTCCTAAAAGCACTTGCCCTAAACAAAGAAATCGGTAACAAAAACGGAGAAGCATCATCTTACGGAAACCTGGGAACTGTGTTTCATTCTGTCGGTGAATATGCTAAGGCTGAAGAATATCTTCAGAAAGCACTTGCGATCAGGAAAGAAATTGGTGACAAAGCCGGAGAAGCAACAGATTACAAAAACCTGGGAACTTTGTTTCAATCTGTCGGTGATTTTGCCAAGGCTAAAGAATACAACGAAAAAGCTCTTAAAATTAGTAACTGTTTAACTGTTTATTAATTATCGCAGATTTTACAGAAAGCAATATCCACTGCCCGCAGTTAGCAGGTTAGCTAGTCGATGCGAGCAGTGGTTACATATGTAATACATATACAGTTAGATCACAAGAAAGACTAGAGAAAAACAGTAGTTAAATAAATAAACAAATAAATAAAAATAAATTCAATTTAATTAAGTTTACAATCATAGACATCGCTGATATAAGAAGCCGAGTTTTCGGGAAATTTTTGTAATTAAGTCTGGTAAATGAATATAATCATTTTCTTCTGAAAGTATTCGGAGTAAAGTGTCGTGGATATTAACAAGGTAGGACTCATTGAATTACAGTTTGCAATTCATCTTAACCTTGGTTTGGATGCTTTCTTAAAAGGAAACCGATCTAATGCTGTATCAAATCTCTTTGTATGCATTGAAAAGTGCGAGGAAATACGAAGCCAGTTAAGAGACAACGATCGGTACAAGATATTGTTTTTAGACGGGCACGTGTCTCCCCATCGGTTGCTCAGTGCACTGTTTTGTGCTACTGGGAAACCTAATGAAGCTCTTTACGTTGTAGAACTAGGACGGGCTAGAGCCCTGGCCGACTTGATGTCAGTTCAATATTTGGGAACACATACATTAGTCAACCAAATTCCATGGGCTGGTTTTGAGAAGACCATGAAGAAAAATGGTAACTGTACTTGTCTGTACATTTCCTATTACAATCAAACTGTATTTTTGTGGATTCTTAAGACAAACAAAACTACTGTTTTGCGACAAAGGAAACTTAGTGAATGTTTTAGTCACATAGTCACATTTTAGTCACAGCCATCTTGTCTTGACATAGTCAGATGGAAACACTCCAGAACATTTCATAATGTAAATAGCTCGTTTATACCATGCACTATATTTTGTGGTTAAGATTGGGTTCCTGTGTGCATAATACGTTTTTATTTGAATATCATCTCGCAACGTTAAATATGGTCTTTAGCTCTTTTATGAACAACATGACGTTTCCATGTACGTTCTATTCGACATCATTGGTAAGAGTGTTAAAGCTGTAAAAGGAGTTATAATCAGTTATTAATGTTAAATATTGGGAACAACATGATGTACTATTCGACATCATCGTTAGGAGTGTTAAAGCTGTAAAAAGAGTCATTATTAGTTAACATTGTTAGCAAATTTGCGCGAAGGTATTCCAATAAACACTTTTTTTTTGCAATTTAAATAATCTATTGAAGCAAAGTAAATGTTAAAAAGACATCTGTTATTGCAACAAGACGAGCCAAACTAAGTTTGTTTCTGCGTTAATGCAGGGCCGTAGCAGGGGGAGGGGCCGGGGGGCCCGTGCCCCCCAGTTTTTCAAGGCTTGCTACGGCCCTGTAATGCGACAAGATCATTCCGACAACAGTAGTAGCGAATAGCGTTATGGGATACATATTTTGTATAAATCAAACTCAGTATTCAACAGTAATTAATTCTTAAGTAGCTTTCCATATTGTTTAATCTCTGTTTATATATCACGTATTTCCGCAATCATGCGTTGTCACTTTAATAGTGCGACGGAATGTGAAAAAGCACAAACCCTGGGCACTTCGCCCTAATCAGTTTCAAAGAATGTGTAGAAAAATAAAAAAGAATAGAACAGGATAATGATACTTCAGATTTATTACTATGTAAAATAATAGTAAGTGTATGGAATCAAGCCTTTTTATTGAAGACGAAAAGGAGATTTTCGATGAAATTCATCGACAAAGTTAAACTTACCTTCACAAAGTCCGTCTATACTTGTACAAATTTATTGACAGGAGCTTATACATTTTTTAGCATGGTTGCTAATTTTTAATGGTTATTCGATATACTGCAATTCTACCTTAGGAATGTACTTCAGTGTCAATTTTTTGTTCTTAAAGGCCCAGTATCACCCATTCGGCTTTGCGGTCGTTTGTTTTTGTTTTGAAATGACGAGCTCGCTGGTGATTGGCTCTTTCCGGAATTTTCGACTGCGTTAAATTCGCAATGCATTTTGGGTGATACTGGGCCTTTAACAATACGAAAAGTATTTAGTTTAATTTTTCATTACCAAGTTACCGTATTTTCCCGATTACAGTTTACGTCTTTCATTACTAAATTCCTGGAATTTTCTGATTCAAAAGCTGAATTGATCAAAAATGTTCTTATAATCTTTAAGGAAACAAGAACGAGAAGTGCCAAAGAGTCAATGACCTGTAAGAAAATTTTAACCAAAAATTCAAGTGATGTTCCCTAACTTTGAGACTTCTGTCTTTTCATATAAACCATCCTGACTCGGATAAAGAAACGATGAAGCGCCCTCCGGGATGATAAAAATTAGGATCTTCACCTCGGTAAATTAAAGAAAGTCCGCGTAACAATCAGTCACAATAGCGGTTTTGCACGGCAGCCATGTTGCATGGCAGGAACAATAGATTATTTTCCCTATGGGAAAGAATGTTCTTTCTAATGCAAAACATTTTCATTGTTCCTGCCATGCAACATGGCTGCCGTGCAAAACCTCTTTAGCGAATTCAAATAAACGTCAGACGTCAAACAAACAAACAAAGTTTATTTAAAACTCGACCTTGTCGACCCGGCGTTTATTTGAACCCAGCGTTTAATCGAGAAAACTATATACAGTAAGCGGTTCAGTTTAATGAAGTTTAGACAGCCGATGTCTTTGTACGTAGTACTTAGTCGGCACATTTTATTACATGGGGCCGAATAGAATGTTTTTATGTGATTCACTAACAAAAAATATATATTTTGCGATTGCAATCGTGTTGTGAAGTTTCTTGCTCCTTCACTGAAAACGAAGAGTCCAAATGAACAAACGAAAGGTATAAATTAATTTACTTCCCCATCCCTCGCAGGATTGAAACATCGACCGGAAAACGAGATCAGTCAACTCTTTTCCGAAGATAACCGAGAGAGATATTTTCGTCTCCAACCCCACAGCCTCGAATACCCGCGCGGAAGGTAACTTTCGCGCGGGATCTCGAGGATATCCGACAAACATGGATTACATTAAAGTTCGTTGTCCATATGTGGTCCACTGCTTACGTTTAATGTCTACATGTCCTCTGGTATAGCTATTGCGCATCCTCGGAGCAGGTATTTGGAGGTGTAAGGGAAGATCTACGTCAATATTTCCTCTCTTTCAATAATTCCTTTTCTGTGCGTGTAAAGTATGAAAGTGGTACGTTGGAAAAAAGATGGAATCACGTACAAGCCTGATAACACGGTCCGTGCCAATATACAGAGTTCTCAAATAATAACTTTCAATTATACCCAAAATAATGCTTTTCCTTCCGCCCTTTTTATTTAATATACCCTTTCCTTCTTGGAAGTGTTACTGAAAAGATAAGCAGGAGAGAGAAAATTAGAAATTAGCGAAGGTAAAGATTTCAGTTGGCGGCCGTGGAATTTGTTTTGAAACAGCAAATGTATTTTTCGCGAAATGGTTTGGAGAAACGTACTTAGTTTAGAATGAGAAAACTGGGAACGAGTCTCACCGAGCATATCGCGCGCACGCCGCGTCATAAGGTCTTATTGTGACGACAGACATTCACTTTGCTTATAAGTTGGGCATTTCGTGTAAGAAAAAAGGTTTCGCTACGAGAGAGAAAGTGGTGATTTTGATTTCTGCGCTAGCAGTTTTCGTTCTTTTATCGAATCCTATGTTAACTACTGGGCAAGAAGGTAGTTTCATTATTGTATTTTCCAATTTTTTTTTAACGATATTCAGCAGAGGAATTGCAAACGAAGTCTCTTCATTATCAAAAACTCTAACAAAAACTAAGTCAACGGAATTGAGTCAACAGAAACTTCCTGAAACTGATGCTTACAGTGTAGCCTGAATTTCAGCCGTCTCGTTACTTCTTCTGCAGTATACAAGACCAAGGAAAAACTAAAACAATCAAAGGGCTTTAACAGCCATCTCGTGAATACGAAACACCTTATACATTTTATTCTTTTTGTCAGTTTTAGTCGTTTCTGATATCTGTTCTTTATTCTTCACATACTTATGTTTACATCATTAGAGATGTTGTGATGCAGCTATTCCAATATTGCTAATACAATTCTAACTTTTCTTAGCAGGCGATCATGTCTTTATTCCATTTGGCAAAAAAAAATGATCGCAGGTTCTCTATTCTGTTGTGTAAATCGCGTATAAAAATATTTTTTACTTTTGACGGCTTTGTGCAACCTCTTTCAATAGCCACTTCGAAGAATACCATAATACTCTTTAAAGTGCAGGTTTGGGTGGTGCTGGATGTAAGCCAGATTTTTCCAATTTCTTTTGTTTTCAGCACGAACTGCACGTGCTTTGCTTCACTTCTTGGCAATTTGCATACTGTGACATTTGTATACGAATACACAATGCTACGTCCCATCGTTCCTACATGTACTCTGAATTCCATTGTGCCATTCTAACAAAGGAGACTTGAATAATTACACCCCGGTGAGGTCGAGCCTGCATATAAAAGATTATGGTATTTTTTTTTGAAATGGGCTATAAAATTAATTTTATGGATGATCTTCGTAAATTGTCGCTGCCTTGTCCGCAGGCGTCAACTCCTTAGATGAGCACAGTGCGCGTGGAGTTGTGGTAATGATACCCTTTTTTTTGGGTAGTCCAGCACTTATCCAAACAATGTCTGTGATTCGCTAAGAAAACAATAGTTTTGTCCCACTGGGACAGGGGCATTGTTCAAGTGATATATCAATTGTATCGTTCGCCAATCACAGACGTCTTCTGGGCAGCGAAGGCGTTGCCCTTTTCTTTCCCATCAACCACCACGCCCCTGTTTTCCCGCACTTTGCAGGTAAATACAATGCCACCTGCGGACGAGGAAGGCATTGTCTGACTCGTCCCCAGTCGTCTCTCAATCGCCTATTATAGTTCCCCTTTCCTCCTTCCCATCACCCCCTTCAGCCGCGGTTCTCTCGTTCCGCGTCTATCCCCACGCGCATCTCCCGCGTCTTGCCAAGAGAGACGACTGGGTACGAATCAGGGTATTGTCTAACGAAAGGCGTAAAAACTGCTACAGGGAAAACTGACGGCAACTTTAATGAGGGTTGAAATGGACTTTCTCGTATTCTACGTCCTAACGTGCGTGTATGTTTTCTTTTGATATGTGAGTACGGAGTACTTCCATACTTTAGTATTTCCATCTTCTATAAGTTATATAATAGTGTGGTCTGGTGACTTTAAAATATATCGTCCACGAT
This sequence comes from Cladopsammia gracilis, assembly GCA_022457155.1. Classification (NCBI taxonomy): domain Eukaryota; kingdom Metazoa; phylum Cnidaria; class Anthozoa; order Scleractinia; family Dendrophylliidae; genus Cladopsammia; species Cladopsammia gracilis. Next base: position 278,183 of record JAJGOT010000643.1, read on the forward strand.
TGTGGCTCCTGAAAAAGGTCAATCCTTGAAAGTCAAATCATATTTGTGGAATAGTTTTTCTTTGTACAGCTGTCCATTATAGGACTAAAGTGAATATGCATTATGTGTAAGTGGCACAGCAAGATTCTCTAAGGTATTCCCAGTTCAGAAGCCGTACCAATGATCGAATAAACTTTCGATATAAAACCGGTACGCAACTATACCATGCCAGTCTCTGTATGATTGATAAAGTTTGCCTCTCCTGGCGACCAGAAAGCGCGGAGCAAGAAAAGGCAGCGTGTGAAGAAATAATATTGCCAAAGCTTCCAGAGCGTCCCTAAGCCCAATCTCATCGCCTTTTTTCATTCGTAATCTTTTCTTTGTGCCGCCGCCCAATAAATAAATGTTCTAAGCCTTTAAACAGGCTGATGACAAGTATGGTGTATGAATCAGCGCTTCGTTCCAATAGAACGTCATATGGTAACCAAATAAACAATCTGTTGCCGGTTACTCGATATGCATATTTTAGTAGCAGTGAATGCATATTTTAGTAGCAATATGCATATTTAGGTGCAATGAATGAGATATTCTAATGAATCAGCGCTTCGCTCCAATGGCACATAATTGGGGAACTGAACAAAAATTTGTTGCCGGTTACTCAATATGCCTATTTTAGTAGCAAAATACCGCAGCAATGTCAAAGTTTCACACATTCGAGCTATGTTCAAGAAGACTGGTCCTGTCATGAGAATCAGGGACCGGATCATCATCATCATCTCGGGGAAAACGACTTGACTATGCTGAAAATCCAAATTCTCCCAAAGCGATGTTACAAAATCCACGCAAAGCTAGAAAGAAGTCTTTGATACTGAGCTTGAGAGAAAACAAGCTTGATGTTTGGACTAGACATGAGAGCCTCATCTGTCACATCTTTTACCCAACAGTCACTGTTTTGTCCATAACTACTGTAAACGGAAGTGACGTTAACTAGGAGCCTGCAGGGCAGCAGCGGTCATGAGAACTTGAGCATGCTCTTGAGGCATTTCCGCCAAAATGTTCTGGAATCTTTGTGGCGATTGCTGTTGAACTGTTTGTATCATACTGATGAGTCCCACTCGCATGTCTGAAAAAATCAGCAAACCTTGCTTAAATGGAAAACCTTGCTTACATCAACTGTGCAATAGAGTGTTTTCACGTGACGTCACGGCGGCCATATTGGTGTTCCAAAACAATGAAATGGCGGCCATATTGGTGTCCCAAACGAATCCTATGGGACTTAAGCACTATTCTTATTCAAACATTTCCTACTGTTTTAGCAATCCAATATGGCCGCCCGTCACGTGAGTGACGGGCGGTATATAGCCCTTTTCGCGGTTAGCCTTTCTCATTTGCATTACAATATAATTCAACATGATTGCGAGGTAATTTCGGGCAGAAACTACGAAAAAGATTCAAGTCTACCTTCCTGTAAAGTGTCCGAGGGAAGAACTTGTGAAAACACTGCCAGAAGTTGTGGTAGAAACTGCCCGATGAGTGGATGTTGATCACTAAACAGCTCTATAATACAGGAGTAAACAGGATGGTTTTCTTCAAAGTCGTCTTTTAAAGGAAGACATTGCAACAGTGCTGGGAACACCTAAAAGAAAGAGAAAATCAACTGAGTGATTATGTGGCAACGTTTGCGGCAAGTTTCAACATGAAAGAAAAATAATTGCTATAGATACAATGATAATAAATTTTATTATATACTCCCCTTGGGGTGTATCTAATTACAATAAGGTCAATAATACTAATACTATAAATAAAATTATAAAATTCATTAATCATTCATAAGGAAAGTACAAACGAAATGAAAATTTAATGAAGGTTTGTAAACCCCAATACAAATCAACTGAGTTGATGAATTATTAAACAGTAGCATTAACATTTGATGCAGACAACTGCTCAGCTAATAAGTATGCATTAACTTCTCATACAGATCTCAATCTCGATCTGTATGGGCGTTTACAATGGCGAGCCGAAGATCTGCCGCTCGTATTTTATCTACTACATATAAAATTGTATAAATGATTATTTAAACGAAGTCTAAAATATTCTATGAAACTACAATGAGTACAATTAAAACTTAAAATCCTCCCAGAGCAAGTGTTTCAATTTATTTTTAAAAGTTTTCAATTCACAGTCCTTCATATCGTCGGACATGGCATTCCATAGTGTTGTCGCCCTGTAATGAAAGGTCCTCTGACCGGAAGCTGACCTGAAAAGCGAAACCTGCTGTAGGTATGGACAAATTCCAGAATTTTCCAGGCAAGCAACAAACTTATTTTCTACACTACCAGAAGTCTGACACCTCTCTTAAGAGGAGCCTACAATCCTTGTCGTCTTCCAGTTTCCCCCTCCTCAATGTTAAGCTCTCAGGTCTGGAATCTGAATTTCTGTAATTTTTTTCTTTTTTTTTTTTGCTTTGTCTTCCCGACTAATCTTGTCTGTGATACATGTTCCCAGGCCGTTACGCTTCGTTACGTTACGTTACACTTCGCACTCGTCCGCCCGCGAGAGACAGGGTTGTGCCTGAATCATACCGTCCAGAAGGACGTCGGACACCTTATTGAGACTTATATAACGTAATATCGACTCTTAGAATTTTATTTTCAATAAAGTTTTAAGTGTAAAAAAGAAAATCTAAAATCCCCACTCAGGATTGAACCTGTGACCTCAGCTAGGCTTAGGTTTACATAGCCTAGCTTCTTGGATTGCTTAGTCCTAAATTTAACTATATAAGCTGCTACCCCTAACCTCAACTGAAAGCTAACCAGTTACTCCATTATGTAAGTCTCAAAAAGGTGTCCGACGTCCTTCTGGACGGTATGATTTGGGCTTGACCAAGAGACAGAGAGCGCCTTAGGAGTACTGAGAATGACAAAATGGCGAACACTTAAGGAACACCGTCTGGCCGAAATAACGAAACTGTGCTTACTTTATTCCCATTATATGGCTAAATATACAACGAAATTGGATAAAAAGATTCCATAGAGCAGAACAGAAACAGCAGTTTGGAGAAAAAGTGCTGGAATACAAGGATGGAAGTGGATTACAGTTCATCAATTTTGATTTTGTGACAGGTGGAATTTTTAGTTTTTAAGTCGTTATTTTGTCTTTTTAGTCAGTATATCTTTGCGTTCATCAATGTTGCCAGTTTTTTCTTCCTATTTTAAGAAAATAAAGCAAGCTCCTGGCAATAATCATGAAAACATGATATTTTATCCGGGACAGCGTCCCTTTAAGAGGCAGTTGACTGACCAGATTCAGGTTGAATTACCACAAACCTTCTCCAGCGGAACAGAATTTCTATTTGCCATCATCATCCTGCTGACAGCACCACAGATGTTGTCGACAACTCGAGGCGGTTGGTTCTGGGACAGGATTAAAAACAGTGCTTCTAGAATGGTCTGATAATGACTGGGATAAGTCAAGGTAACAGACTAAATTGAAAAAAAAACAATGGAACTTTTCCTGACGGGTACCTTTCTACAGTGTTTTTTTTGTGCGTGTCTCAAAACTCCCTAAAATTTCCAACTCTCTAAGGCGATCCAATAAACCCAATACTGTGTATACCTTTTTACCGATATAGCAGCATATTGATTTTACTCCCTGTACATCCCATAATGACCAGTGAAATTAATATATTCCTTTGTTAACATATTTTAATGGTCAATATGGGATGGTGGTGACTAGAATGGATACTCCAAAATCAGGTTGGACACCTTATTGAGACTTATATAACGGAGTAACTAGTTAGCTTTCAGTTGAGGTTAGGGGCAGCAGTTTATATAGTTAAATTTAGGACTAAGCAACCCGAGAAGCTAGGTGGTACAGTGGTACGGTAGGCTGTGTAAGACTAAGCCTAGCTGAGGTCGCAGGTTCAATCCTGAGTGGGGATTTTAGATTTTCTTTTTTACACTTAAAAATTTATTGAAAGTGTCAACATTACGTTATATAATTCTCAATAAGTGTCCGAGGTGGTCCAACCTGATTTTGGAGTATCCATTTTAGTCACGACCAATATGGGATACCCAGGAGGCAAAATCAATATGGCTGCCGTAACGGTAAAAAGATCTCTAGATGGTTTTCACGTTACGTCACGGCGGCCATATTGGTGCACACCTACAGAAGAATTTTAATGAACTTCTTTTGTTATGTGCACCAACATGGCCGCCATGGCCTTTGTCATTTGAGTCCCACAGGACTGAAGGTCACGTGAGTGAAAACCATCTATTGGCTTGCGAGTTTTCTCGCGCCTGCGACGGATTGCATATTCATATTGGGATTCTGATTGGTTGACTAAGATATCTGTGCATGTTGTGATAGCACAGATGGGATTTCTTTTTGTTTTTGATTCCTGACAGTCATTAACCTTCTCAACCACAAAGTGAAACCTCGGTTATTAGGTCGGTGTTTTACCTGAATTTGAATAAAATTTTTAGAGGTTTAAAGAAGGGATAGAAGAAAGAAAATGATTTTTGGAACACCAACAGACAGTTGATACCCACACAAGGCCACCCCAGATTTCCAGTGGACTATTTTGGTGTCCATCTACTAATTTTTAACTTTAAGTAATGATCCGCATAAGAAGGAAAGTGCTGAACGGCAATGCACGATGGAATGCACGATGGAATGTCAACTAGTGATCTCATTGGCCTAGACTCAAAAACCGCTAAAAAGGTAGGGTTCAAGGTGCATTTTATCTAATTTTTTTAAAGTTTCAAGTAATTTGAGACCCAATCGCGAAACATGCAATTTTTAAAAGATATTGTATTTGGGGAACTTCATCAAAGAAGCAAAATTATTAGCTATTGCCTTCTGCTATTCTGATTGGTTAAGCACGAACATTTCCTAAAATTTATTTGACGCAAATGGATTTTCTTTATTTTTTATAATGAAATATAATTATTAACCATTAGCTCCTTCTCTATTCTTGAAATCAAAGATATTCTATGTGGGAAAGAGCCAATGCCGCAGAACAATGAAGTTTGCTATCGTTCTTATGTGGAGCATTACTTAAATTCTAATCTTAAAACTACATTAAAACTACATTTCTCTAATTTTTACAAATCCTTGTCGTTGTACAAGGTGGTTCTAACTTTTGATGAAATCCTAAACTATGACCAATGAAATGAATGCTATTCAGCAGTACTTTCCTGTGGTACTGTTTATTATGCTGTACAAGGTGGTTCTAACTTTAATTTGAGTCTGTGGATAAAATCCTAAATTGTGACCACTCAAATGAAAGCTATTGAGCAATACTTTCCTGTGGTACTGTTTATTATGCTGTACAAGGTGGTTCTAACTTTAAATTTGAGTCTGTGGATAAAATCCTAAATTGTGACCACTCAAATGAAAGTTATTGAGCAATACTTTCCTGTGGTACTGTTTATTATGCTGTACAAGGTGGTTCTAACTTTTGACTCTGTGGATGAAATCCCAAAGTGTGACCATTCAAATGAAAGCTACTGAGCAGTACTTTCCTGTGGTACTGTTTATTATGCTGTACAAGGTGGTTCTAACTTTTGAGTCTGTGGATAAAATCCTTAAGTGTGACCATTCAAATGAAAGCTACTGAGCAGTACTTTCCTGTGGTACTGTTTATTATGCTGTACAAGGTGGTTCTAACTTTTGAGTCTGTGGATGAAATCCTAAATTGTGACCACTCAAATGAAAGCTATTGAGCAATACTTTCCTGTGGTACTGTTTATTATGCTGTACAAGGTGGTTCTAACTTTTGACTCTGTGGATGAAATCCTAAATTGTGACCACTCAAACGAAAGCTATTGAGCAGTACTTTCCTGTGGTACTGTTTATTATGCTGTACAAGGCGGTTCTAACTTTTGATTCTGTGGATAAAATCCTTAAGTGTGACCATTCAAATGAAAGCTATTGAGCAGTACTTTCCTGTGGTACTGTTTATTATGCTGTACAAGGCGGTTCTAACTTTTGAGTCTGTGGATAAAATCCTAAATTGTGACCACTCAAATGAAAGCTATTGAGCAATACTTTCCTGTGGTGCTGTTTATTATGCTGTACAAGGCGGTTCTAACTTTTGAGTCTGTGGATAAAATCCTACAGTGTGACCATTCAAACGAAAGCTGTTGAGCAGTACTTTACCGTGGTACCGTTTATTATTGTACAGGGCGTTTTTAACTTTGGAGTGTGGGATGCATTCCTACTATACACTGTGACTTGTGACAAGTGAAAACTCTTAAGCAGTTCTTTCCTTTGGCACAGTTTGTTTTTCAGCACTTTACAAATCAAAATATTGTTTTTTTTTTTTTTATGAATTTTGATTTCAGCCGCCCTTGGAAGTAAAATACAGTACTTTAAAATCGGTAGATTTACAACGCATTTTAAAGGATACGGGAGTATAATATCTGCACCATAAAAGGACAGAAGACCCAGACCATAGATAGTGTTGCTTCTCACTTCATCATCTTCATCCTTGAGTGATGTCATAAAAACTGGGAATAAAGGCTGAACAAACGGAACTATTGCATGACCCATGGCAAGCAGCATCTACAGACGGCAAATAAGAAATAAATCGAGTGTCAAATCAAATTAAGTCGCGTATGTTTTGGTTATACTTCAATGCGCTCTCTGATGGGTTAATAAACTCGCGCCACTTTGTAAAACAATAAGTCCTTTAAAACATGGCGAAAATTCAAAGGTTTCAATGGGAAATTCGAGGTGAACAATCGCTCGTCTGTTTTTGTTTTACGAATCGTTTTCATAACCAAACTTAAGAAGGGAGTTCAAAGTTGACAATTTTTGAGATTCAGGGCGTTCAACTTTACAGAAAAACCTGGGAATACAGTCGAACCTCCTTAATACGGACACCAAGGGGACCGTATTAAAGGTGTCCGTATTATAGAGGTAAGGATTGTATGAATTTTTGTATCTTAGGGACCAAGAGAACTGTCCGTAATAGAGAGGTGTCCGTATTATGGAGGTGTCCGTAAGGAGAGGTTCGACTGTAGTTTGAATTATTTTTTTCAAACCTCCTCGAATGTCTGGTGTCTTCATATTTCTTCCAGTACAACTTTGAAACAACATCTTAAAATTCCAAGCGAACAAAGGTACGGAAACGAACAGCTGAATAGAAGCAGCGAAAGGACTGATCAAACTTCAACTTAGAATTATCTTAAAGACTTAGACACCTTTGGATTCCCGCCATGTTTGTCCACAATTCCCACGATACAATACTTTGCTCGAATTGTATCAGTTTTAACAAAAACCCTGCGAACGGCCCGTAACAAAGAATTGTAAACTGAATACGAAAAAGCAGGTCTCACCTCTGAGATAGTTCCAATAGCAAATGATTTATCAGAAACCGGACAGGACTTCCTCTGTAAAGAAAAAGTGAAAAAGGGATCACCATAGATTCTTAAAATCAACAAGATCGGAGAAGCTAATAATAGTTCCTCGGCGAAGCTAATAAAATAAAAATAAAATAAATCTCATTACAATAGACAACGAAGAAAAAATTCTGAAACCGTCATGGTTATATTCACTTACAGTTTTCTTTAACAACAGGGGTAAGAATCCAGCAAAGTATGGAGTAAATGCCGGGCCACCTACAGCAGTAGCCAAAGAAGGAAGTATGTCCCCTGCGTACTCAATCAACATGGCGTCATACTCAGCCTGTTGGTCTGAATCATCCACATCATCATCATCGCCTTGCTGACAAGCAGTCTACGACAAAACACGATAATATGAGGTGATAAAAGATGGTAAAAGTAGCTCATTAATTTAGATTTAAGAATTTTTAGACTTTGTAAATGTATTTTATAGTCAGTCACTTTTATCATGAGCCTCTGGCTCGGGAGATTGGGCAACCACTCCCCGTGTACCTGACGGTAAATAAATTATACCTTATACCTTATACCTCACATAATGCTTTCGACATCGCTGATCCTAGCAGTACGTAGGACGCATGTCATACATGAACCTAGTATATGGCTTTGCTCGCCACGAGTCTCTCGTAGCTCAGTGGTTTGAGCATCCGACCAGTGTGTGAACCTAGTATATGGCCTAGTTCGCCATGAGTCTCTCGTAGTTCAGTGGTTAGAACATCTGACCGGTGTTTGGAAGGTCATAGGTTCAATTCCTGTCGGGGACTCAAATTTTTTTCTTCGTCCCACACTCGCGAAATGATGAACACTACATATTTCTTATAAATTTCCTTACAACAGTGAAACTCTCTTTGGCGAGAAGGCGTGTGTTTCTCGAAAATCCCAACTAAATTTTTTAACCTGGAAATGTATGTTATGTGCAGATTTTTGTCAACAAATGTATTGGCTTTAAAAGTTGAATACTACAATCCATATCATTTTGTAAATCAAATAAACCTAAGCGCGTAAGAGATCACCTCTGCTGTTCCAACTCTCCTTGCATTTTGGGTGGTCGCTTCATTTGCTTTCACTTGAGCTAGTGACGTAAACCTAAAACTAAGGTCATTACTCTGGCCAATCAAAACAGAGAAAGACAATCCAATCAACCAATCAGAGCTCGAAGCAAAGACATGCAGCCGGTGCCCAGCGCGGGAAAACGCGTGCAAGCAAGTCATAATTGGTTTTGGTTTTACTTCTGATTGGTCGAGAAAGTGGCGCGAGATTTTTAGCCAATCACAAAGCGTAGCAATGAAAAACCAAAGCAATCAGGAAATTACTTTCGAAACTCAATTGATTCTCAATTGACTATAATTCCAATTAATAATTCTCAATTAATAATTTCAACAGACCTTTTGTATCAGCACAGTCCTAGCGGCATTTGCAATAGCATCAGGGTGTCCCTGTTCATCCATGATCAAAGACTTCACTGACTGCAGAACTTCATTAAGGGATTGTAATGTTGCCATGGCGACTGATCTGTCCTTGTCCTTCATTATAACGGTGACAAACGTTGGTATCGCTGTGCCAAGCATACGCTGCACTACAAAGAAACAAAACACGATGATCACAGCTGCTGGGATGGGGTTGCCTGTGTACAGCCGCCCCCTCCCTTCCCCTCAAGAAAAATAGACTTTTCTTGAGGGGAAGGGGTGGCTGTACACAGCTTAGGATATGACAGATTATTTAACCATCTTTTACAAAAGTCCAACAAAATCTCCAAAGGACGTAAGCAAGATAATTATTCATTTATTTAGTTGCTCACTCGGCTATTTTTGTTCGATAAACAATCAAAACGTGGCCCAAGAAATCACGATAATATTAACACTTCATCATTGTAACTCAATATCACTGGCTCGCGCAGGCATAAACTCAACAGCAGGTGAGCAGTTTTGACCCACAATTGCAGATACCACCCAGCTCTTTGGACCTGGGTATCACGCAGCTCTATTGTTTTCAGGGCTAGGGTCCATTGTTGTGTTGTTTGTTCTATTGTTTTCTCAGCAAATCAGGGAAGACCTTGTAAGAGCTGCGTACTGCCCCCACAATTACGCTCACTCTATTTATCACTTCCACTTACCCTTTTATCGAACATCAGCTGCTGTTTGTGGGGTGATATCTTGACGCAAAATGCCCTAACTTTGATTATTTGACAGGCGTTTTTACAATGGAGACAGCATCATGTTTGGGTACCGGTAATCATAATGATGGGAGTAACCTGGTCCCCAGATCTCCCTCCCTCTATCAAATGTAAAACTTACCCAGTCTTCCTCTTCTTCAAAATAAGCATTTTTTTCCACTGTACCCTCCCATCCGTGGGGACGAGATTCTGTAGGGGGGGGGGGGGGGGGTGACCTTGCGGAGGTCCGTCAACTTATCTATGGGAGAACAGAGCGGTTTTCAATTGAATGTCGAATGCAATTTTGTGATTGCTTTGGTTTTGCATTGCTGCGCTTCGTGATTGGCTAAAAACTCTCGCGCCACTTTCTCAACCAATCAGAAGTAAAAGCAACACCAATCGTGACTTGGTCGCACGCGTTTTCCCGCGCTTGGCGCCGGCTACATGTATTTGCTTCGAGTTCTGATTGGTTCATTGGATTGCCAGCGTCTGTTCTGATTGGCCAGAATAATTACTTTGGTTTTAGTTTTACGACACTCAATTGAAAACTGCTCTAGTAATCTACTCTCTTTATGCTACGGAAACTGAAGCTAAGTATCACGTGATTCGTAAAAACGCATCGATGTGTACATACATGCTGTTTTGTCCTCTGCACCAGCTTCTTGTAGTAGAGTATGGAATACACTACAGAACTGACCTAAAGCCATTACTGCTCCCTTCCGTATTCCTGTGTGAGGAAACTGACAAGTCGTATGGAATTTGTTAACAATATGAAGGCACTAACCATCTGCCTTGGTAAGTCCACCCAGGCCATTTACTAACCTTGTGTCCCTGCAGTGAATATTTCTTCACTTCTCTATACCGACATACGCAAACTAATATAAACGGGCGTATCATAAAAATAAAGGCCAAACCACAAAGAAAACTTCTAGGAAAAAAACTAGAGAGCACCACAGAGAAAGTCTTGATTCTAATTATATGGGGCTACTGATGGTTTTAAGTAATGATCCGCATAAGAAGGATAGCGCTGAACGGCAATGCACGATGGAATGTCAACTTTTTTCATTGTTTCAACTAGTGATCTCATTGGCTTAGACTAAAAAACCGCTAAAAAGTTAAGGTTCAAGGTGCATTTTGTCAAATTTTGTTAAGGCTTTAAGTAATTTGAGGCCCAATGGCAAAACATGCGATTTTTAAAAGAAATTGTATTTGGGGAACTTCATCAAAGAAGCAAAATTATTAGCTATTGTCTTCTGCTATTCTGATTGGTTAAGCACGAACATTTCCTAAAATTTATTTGACGCAAATGGATTTTCTTTATTTTTATAATGAAATATAATTATTAACCATCAGCTGCTCCTCCATTCTTGAAATCAAAGATATTCTATGTGGGAAAGAGCAAATGCCGCAGAACAATGAAGTTTGCTATCGTTCTTATGTGGAGCATTACTTAAAAACAACTACTTTATGCACAGTGATCCTACATGAATTAATTCTAAAAAGTAAAGCCGGTTTGTTAGGAAGGGCTATTGGTTAAAACTTTGACCTCATAACGCAACTGATTGGCTGCGTAGACACTTTATTATTTACTATTATTTTAGACCAGCTTATTCAGACGGGGGTATGATGTAGTGCAATTTTTTAGGGTTTATTTGTTTAAAAGAAACAAGAAACGACAGCATTGTTCCTACCTGGATAAGTTTTAAAACTTCTTTAAATGATTCATCTAAGTAAGGTAGAAACTCTGTCCTGCAACAAAGAGCAATATCAGCAACATATATATTTGCAACAAAGTAAATGGTTTGGAGTATCAGTAGTCTGTCAAGCGTGATCATCCGGATAAGTGTTGTTGTTGACAATAGAGCAGTTTTCATTTGAGTGTCGTAAAACCAAAACCAAAGTAATTACTCTGACCAATCACAGCAGTCGTAAACAATCCAATGAACCAATCAGAGCTCGAAGTTTTGGTTTTGGTTTTACTTCTGATTGGTCGAGAAAGTGGCGCGAGATTGTTTAGCCAATCACAAAGCGTAGGAATGCAAAACCAAAGCAATTGTGTAATTACTTTCGTAGCCTGTGACAGCCGCCTCCTCGACACTCAATTGAAAACTGCTCTAACTGAAGCTTCAATAATTAATTGAGATTACCCTGCGTTTTCTGCTATTTCTCCTAAAGCATTACAAGTGTCTTCCTTTTCTTCTAAATAAGCATTTTCTACACTGTACCTATAATACGAGAAAGAAAAAAAGACAAGTTAAGGTTAGGTTAGTTATTAATTGTTTGTAAATGTTTTATAGATGTTTCAATGGATTATCTATAAATTGGCCAAAATTCTTTAATATAGGCTACCAGTCGCTTTGAATGTGCAAGTTTTTAGAGTGTGTTCCATTACAATAATGGTTCGAGGTAACTAAGATACAGTTGAACAGAATTTTCAGTTTCCAGTGCGTGTACATAAGAGCACAGATAGACTGAAACACATATCTAAGCGATCATTACACTTTGCAGATTATGCTGAATGTAACAAGTAAAATACACCAGCTGGCTCATTTCCAAGCACCGCTTTTAGCAGTGAAAGACAACAGAACTAAAACTGCACCATAAAAATGACTAGTGAGCTGGCCAAATCGGCTCTAAATTGAAACAACGCTATATTATATAGAAACATATAGAGGCAATCAACAATGTAATCCAAAAAACTCAAACATCACCAACTTTAAAACTTACCCAGTCACTTCATCATCGTCATCGTCATCTCCTAAGTCTTCATCCTCCAATAGAAAACTGGGATCTTCCTCACTAGCATAATGAGTCTGTTGAGAAAAGTTATACAGTTTTGATATAATGAATGTTTTGTTTGAATACAGGACATGCATACAAAAGGAAATCATATAAAATCGACATGTATTATCGCAAAAGAGACATCTATCGCGAAATCTGCAGTACATGCAAAAACTTAGTGGCGATGCGTGACGATCCAAATAACAGCTACAAAGAAAACTAGCAAAAACTGCGCAAGCAGAGAGTTTTTACATGTTTTTGCCACAATAGCGAGATATACCTCTCAATAGGCCTTAATATCAAAATATTTAACTAAAAAACATGACATAACTGTTTTTTATTTTCTAGAGTTAAGCCTGGTTCACACGTGCGACGCAAATGCAAACGCAAGTGCAAGCGCAAACGCAAGGAATGGAAAAATTTTCATTTCCTTGCATTTGCACTTGCGCTTGCGTTTGCGTTTCACACGTGTGAACCGGGCTCAACGCAAATGCAAGCGCAAACGCAAGGTGAAAAGCACTTGTTCGCTTGCGTTTGCCTTGCATTTGCATTTGCATTTGCGTCGCACGTGTGAACCAGGCCTTACGACCTCTTAAAAATACGACCGCTAAATTGAATGCTAACTCAAAATATAAAAGGAAATGAAGTGAAATTCCGTACTTTCAAGCACAAGAATTCTACGCCAGTGTTGCAAAAGCCCGTTAGTTTGGAATGCTACTTTTGTGAGGGTCATTACTTACAGGAATTATAAATTACAAGGAGGGCAAGGGGGTTTACTTTTGGATTCTATAGCAGGTTTCATCCTTCAATCACACTCACATTTAAGGGTAAAGATCAGTTAACCTACCACAATTCCTTCTGTAGATTGTAGTGAATCAATCATGCATTTGACTATGTTTTTCATATATTTTCCCATACTGGTCTTCAGTATTGTAGATACGGACGCAAACAAGCCATACCTGTGTAAGAATAGAAATTCTCAAACTCATTAATAGAGTGGTTTTCAATCAAGTGTCGTAAAAACAAAACCACAGTAATTACTCTGACCAATCACAGAACTCGCAGACAATTCGATGAACCAATCAGAGCTCGAAGCAAATACATGAAGCCGGCGCCAAGCGCGGGAAAACGCGTGCGAGCAAGTCACGATTGGTTTTGGTTTTACTTCTGATTGGTCGAGAAAGTGGCGCGAGATTTTTTAGCCAATCACAAAGTGTTACAATGCAAAACCAAAGCGCTCTAATTCACCAAGTTTGAACAAAGAAAATAATAAGCATGACAGTGATGTGGAAACCCGATCTTAATTAGCATAGATTCTGGCGATTTTATTCCTTCGTTTTCTCTGTATTTAATGATCAGATGAAGAAGATATAAACACTCGAAAGAGCGTTTCATCAGGTATTCAAACAGCTCCAAGTCGGTTAAAAAAACTTGGCTGTACCTCGTTTTTTTCAACCCACTTTTCGACGTTTGGAAATCCTGATGGAACACTCGTCCTTGTGTTTGATATATTACTTGTAATGTGAATTGAATGCGGGTAAAAACAGCTCCTTGGATTAGGTTTACTGACTTTATTGCTGTCATGGGACAAAAAAGATGCAGCCTAAAAATAATCTAAGGATTTTTGGAGAAGGTGACTAAAACTCAGATCTGTTCAGAAATTTTTGTCATAAAGACAACTAAATGTAGCGGTTACATAAAAATAGGGCCATTTATACGGGAGAAAATAAGACGCGTCTTATCTAAGACGCGACTTAAATAAGATGCGAAGTGTACCATTTATACGTTTGCGTCCAACATAAGACGCGAAGATCACGTATAAATGGTTCGCGTCTTATTTTTGATACGGCGCACTTGTTGTTCACGTCTTATTTAGGACGCGAAAGCATTTATACGAGGAAGTTCACGTCTTATTTAAGACGCGGACAAAATAAGAACAGCTGAAAACCCTGTTATAAGATAAGACGCGTCTTATTTAAGTCGCGTCTAAAATAAGACACGAATGCTTATTTTGTACTGTTTATACGATCGGTTCGCGTCTTATTTAAGTCGCGTCTTATTTTCTGTCGTATAAATGGCCCTAATGTATCTTCTTACGTGCATCTTCTTAGATCAGGATCCCGATCCTGTTCAAGCAGACGCTAGAGACACAAATTAAGAGTACAAGCATATAAGCAATGAACCACAAACTTAAATAAAGAAATTAATAGAGTGGTGTTCACTCGAATGTTGTGAAACCTATGCGGTAAATAAATAAATAAAAATCCCCAAACCAAAGTAATTACTCTGACCAATCACAACAGACGCAAACAATCCAATGAACCAATCAGAGCTCGAAGCAAATACATGTAGCTGGCGCCAAGCGCGGGAAAACGCGTGCGAGCAAGTCACGATTGGTTTTGGTTTTTCCTCTGATTGGTCAATAAATTGTGGCGCAAGATTTTTTAGCCAATCACAAAGCGTAGCAATACAAAACAAAAGCAATTGCGAAATTACTTTCGACACAAAACAACTATTGTTGAAAACCGTTCTCAAGAGCCAAATAAAAGAAAAAACATATCAAAGAACACAAAACAAGGGTAAAAACTGCATGTTTTGCTTCTTTCCCCAAATGATCATAACACTGTATGAATTTAGTATTACGTTGAATCTCAATAACCTGAATTTTGGAAGACAACACTGTCCGAATGAAAAGTGCAAGTTACTGGGAGCTTAATTTGTGTTTTAAGGCAAGGCAGTCACTTCTGTTTGCAGTAGAGAGAAGACTAAGTTCATATCAAAATTCTGCCATAAACAGGGCTGCAAAGTATAACATATTTTTTTAGAAAACGTGCACTGGTCTGCTGACTTTACTATACATGAAGTGTGTTGTTTTGTCATACCATGCCAAGCTGAATGCATTCATCTGCTAGTGGCATAAAGTTCTCTGCACCAATAGTTCTTGCTAGGACCCCCAAGGTATCTATGAACAAACAGATTACCAGTTGAAGAGAGCTAAAAAATATATCAGCACACTGCGCATCCTTAATCCATTTTCAGCTATGTTAATGAATAAAATATTACTTAGCTTCACTTGTATTACATTTTGCAACGCTAAGATAAAGTGTCAATCTTAGGGAGAGTTGATTGTAACCTTTTAGAAGCCCCATTAATGATCTGCATCTAGATTCTCCTTCCAATATCATTAATCAAACATGTGTACAAATCATGACAATAAAGAAAATGATCACCAAGTATGAATTGATTGTCTTGACATTTATGGGATGGTTTCACAGTTTGGCGCATGTGCACAGATTAAAATGCTTTATTCACTTTCTTAGCAATTTTATCGGTTAAAAAAATAATTCACAGTTACTTCAGTAATAACAAACTATAATATTAGTCAAAAAAAAATCAGAAGGATCACCAACATTAACAGAAAATTTCGATAGATTACACCGAGAAAGTCAACACTGAATAAAACCTTTGACCCAAAGAATTTATTCTACGCTCTGGTGGCTTTCATGCCGCACATGGGTATGTATAATCATCCATTCAACCAGATGACTGACCACGACATTTTCACGGGCAAATTTCCCATCAGAGTTATCTACTTGCTTCCAATTGGTCTTAGCAACAAAATTAAATGGGTTACATCATAGCCTGCACATGTGCTGAACCGTGAAACCCTCCCTTTAAACAAATTATCTCCACTATTATACTACAAGAAATATATGGAGATCAGTGAGACAATCCGGGAACACCAGATCATCTGTAAGTACAGTACCACTCACCAATAGCTTGTACTCGTAAAATGTTCCTTTCTATTGTCCCTGTGTTGCTTAGATATTCCTGTTAAAAAAAACGAAAGTAAAACAACAATCAATAGGGACCTTTTACTGATACGGCAGCCATTAATTATTGCGTATAACGACCACTTTCAGTGGTCGTTATAAGATGTCCAGAGGTCAAAATCAACATGGCTGCCATATCAGTAAAAAGGTCTATTGAGTGGGGCAAATTTTCTTTTCATTGATGAGTTGTAAATTGGTTTCTCAATAATGTGACAAAGGCTCTTACTACTGGAGCTCTTTATGTATCAGTGCTGGATTTAATTTATTTTCCTGTTTGTTATCACCATAGTTTATGTTCTACAATAAGGCTACGTAATCTGAGTGACAGTTTACACCTAATAATTCCTGCTTATAGTTAAGTATAACTCTAATAATAACAGGCGTTGAGATGTTACAATGTGACGTTTGACTGTCATAATTTTAAGCTTGGTTTTCACTGTCAACATAAGCATTAAATTAGCATAAGCGGAAGCATAGCAGCCCTTATGTCAAATGAAAACGGGCCTGACATAAGCATAAGCATAAACGCAAGCTTTAAGTATAAAGATCAATCAATTTTACAGAAGAAGAGCCTCTTAATTGTTGGAATCTGTAATAAATCATTATCATTATCATTATCAATTAACATTTTCACTTCACGCAAATTCTGATGCTTCCCCTTATGCTTGTGCTTATGTCGCCAGTGAAAACCAGGTTTTAGCAAAACACAGTTTTACCTTTATGCATTCAACGATTTTAGGGAAGTATGGTAACAATGCCTCTTTGGCAGCATTCGCTGTAAAGAAAACATGATAAAGGAATGTACACTGAAGATGTAGATAAAAACAATACACTTAATCCTCCAACAGGCCCTGGTTGTTCAAAAGGTGGATAGGGCTATCCACCTGATAAATCCCCATCCAGTGGATACGTATTAACAAAATCCTTTGTGTTATCCATTGGATAGTGATTTATCCGGTGGATAGCCAAGCGCTATCCACCTTCTGAACAACCGGGACCAGGTGGACACAAAATAAGCAGGGTTCACTAACCGCTATAAAGGCCGATTAAGATAGTACGACTGTTGCTTACTACCCTGCGAGCAGGGGTTATTTTTTCACCCTATGTACCGTTGGTGGAAAGTTACTTTTGACACGCCAGTACATAAGGCAAAAAAAAATTACCGGCTGCTCGCAGATTAGTTGCTTACAAGTGTCGCATGCATTTTTTGAAGTGCATACCACTCACATTATGCCAAAAATGGAACAGTGCACATGGAAAAGGAAGAGGAGAGTAAAAGAAGAGGTTTCATTGCGGTGACATTACCTGTGGCTCCTATTGCACTGACGGATAACTCTTTCATCTGTGCACTCTGCCAAAAAATAATTTACAGAACATGTATCAGTAAGAGTGGTTTTCAATCGAGTGTCGAAAGTAATTTGCAATTTTGCTTTCTCAACCAATCAGAAGTGAAACCAAAAGCAAATAGTGGCTTGCTCCCAGACATTTTCCCACACTTGATGTCAGCTACTTGTATTTGATTCAAGTTCTAATTGATTGATGAGATGGTCTGCATGTTTTGCGATTGGGGTTTTGTGGCACTCAATAGGCCATTTCCGAGTTGCCTTTCGCCTCTCTATCAAAGCGAGGCTAGGTGCGAAACCTTTCATATGAAAATGAGTTTTGATTCACATGCAAATAAAACATATTTGCATATGAATGAAAACTCATTTTCATATGAAAGGTTTCGCACCTAGCCTCGTTTTGATAGAGAGGCTAAAGGTAACTCGGAAATGGCCTATTGAAGATTGCTGTTATGTAAGTAACACATTTTTTTATAAAAGGAAAGAAATAAAGGTCACAGGTTGTGTGAAACAAGAGTGGTACTGTATGGCAAATGTTGTAAGTCTGAGCTGTGTACATGTACAATATTATTGCATTAGCTCCTCTCTAACTGATACCTTTAAGGCACCCATTTTGCCAATAGTAAATGGTTTTAATCCACATTTGTCATGATTTATACTCTCATAATCAAATCTACATTTACATTTACATTTACATTCATTAAGTCGGCAAAATCCATGGGATATCACGCCAACTATAAATAAAGTAAAATATAAGAAAAATCAAATTAAATGAAAATAACTAAAAATCTGATATATCTAAAAATCTAAATAGTCAAATTAAGGTAGGCGAGTTTTAAAAGCATCAAATAATAGATTTACTTGAAACGGTTTTGGCAGAGATCAAAACCTTGTTCACTATTTTCAACTTGAAAATAAATAACTTATTTAGCAATTTATTTTTAATTCATAGTTATCTTGAATAAAAAATAACTTGCTATTTTTATTTCCATTTTAATAACTGATAGTAAGCTTTTGTAATTCGAGACTCAATTCCTGCAATTTAAAGCCATCCAACTGTAAAAGCCAACCTAAACCCCCTGTTTTTTTTTTTGGAGAAAAAAAAAACGACCAAAAAAAAAAAAAGAATAAATACAGACAGACAGACACCTTTATTTAAAAATAAAATTCTATGTTCTCCCAGACTGTAGACTGTAGACTGTAAATTAACAACTTACTGTATCGGGTGACAATGCAAGGAGAAGTTTTTCCATTAATGTGGGCAAATAAGGAAGGATTCCCTCTCCTACACAGAAGTTAAGTGAAAGAAGTAAGAATACTGTTATCAAGATTCTCTTCCTGTAAATCTGGGATTGGATCTGTTTTTACAACCACCGTCAATTTACAGAATAAAGAGATTCTAAATTACCTGCTCAGCTAGTGCAAACCCAAGAACTTCTTCAAACATTTTCAGTACTTGAACTAAGAAATCTTTAGACTAAAATCAGAACTTTTGGGAAATGATTAATGTTGATGCAAAATTGGAATCTCCAGGAAAATTCCAACTCAGTTCCTGGGCTTGTTTTGGTCTTATGGGACTGAGTTCACACCCCCTCTGTAACTTCAGTAACATTAAAGCTAATGGTTTATAGTAGGTCACAAAAATGTCCAAGTTAAGGCAGGTCACATGACAACATTATAATTATGACATGGGAATAATGACATTATATTTGGAATGGCCACCATCTTGGATTTCCATAATGTTAGTAAAGCACCACAACTGAGTCAAAATTAATCAAAATCAATAGAATGATGCTTAATGATCTACACAAAATATGCCTGTTAAAATATGGTTGCCATGGAAATGTTACCTGTCATGAACAAATATTTGTCTCACTAAAAAATGTCAGTTATAAGCATTCAAACTCAGGACGTCATTTTCTCCCCCACCCACCTATGGTCAATACAGTGAATCTGGCTAGCTACTCAAAAGATAGAACCAGCTGATAGCTTACACATTTATTCTGTTCTCTACAAAGCCATTTAAAGGGCAACATTACCTAAATTTTCGCAGAATGTTTCTAGTGCATAATAGGTCCTTGTTATGCTAGTTGAACTCTTTCCACTGTCTGAAGAATTCACAAGTCGCTCAAAAAGAAGAGGAAGAATGTCTGCACTGTATTTACTGATATCAGGCTACAAAACAAACAACATGCATGTTAGCATTAGTTAAGGTGGCTCCGAACAGTTTCCAGCATTTTCCAAGACTTAGGTTTGGATGGGTCATTAAAACCACTCTTTATCAGTTGATGCTACAATCATGATATCAAACGAATGCCCAATGATTGGTGAGCACGTTGTTATCATTTCTGTGACACAATATGTTACTATAGCAACAGTATAACGTGCTTCAAAAACTCATTAATAATTCATGAGCATATCAGCCAATCACACGACGCAAATCGATCACGTGTATGAGCCTTTATACCTGGTAATCTACGGTCATTATGAAAAGCCTGGTGGCGGCTTTGATTTCAGTCACAGGGGAGTTCGGGGCTGAATGGGCAAACAATGCAATTATCGCTGAATTTTTAATGAGAATGATTTTAAAATGACCGTGATATTTATATTAAGATCACACGTAATCTTTATATAAAGATTACTGATATGGGTAGTTATTGTTCAGGATTCTTAGGGCAACAAATGGTGACTTTAATATTTTTGTGCAGTACTGTTTTACGAAATCTGGTCTTTCGCCATTCTATTTGGAATCTTCTCAATAAAATAAACAACCAACAGCTTAACAAGTGAGCCGTTATTTGAATGACACTAGCGCCCTCGTGTAAATTGCCAGGTAAGCGACTGGTTCGCAGATGCAAGCTGCTTATTTCTTCTCGTTCTCTACCTCTGAAAAAAAAAATTGTCGGCCGTTTTATCTACCGTACCTGACAACTTTAATATAGCATTTTTCAGTAGATGTTTTCCCTCAGAACTATAAAATCCCAAAACTTTCGACAGGAGCCGGGAAGCAATGGTCACTTCGTCGAAGACGTGGCACATGTGTTGTATGCTAATCAGTCTAGTCTACTTGTTTTTCTCGTATGCTAATTTCCTCTTTGCACAAAAGCGCAATTGTTTTAATTCCTAAGGGACACGCTTTTGAAAAAATGTTTTTGAAGCCGTTCAAAAAACTTGCAGCACGTGTATTATCAGGTGTAAAAACTCTCGGCTTCGCCTCGAGTTTTTAAACCTGATAATACACTACTGCTCGTTTTTTAAACTATACTTAAAACACCTTTAATTTTAGCTTTAAGCATTAATAGCTCAAAAAATGACTCGGTGAACCCCATTTTTTATTGTCAAATTTCAATCAGTAGGATAAGATGCAACTTTTGGCAAAGTTTAAAAAACTTCTGTAAGAGGGGTTCAAAGCCACCTTAAATTTTCGAAAATTTAAGGCGGCTCTGAACTCTGAGTTCCTTTCTGACAGAATTGCATTCATGAGTTAACTTCTTTGCCTAGTTTAAAATCAATTTTAGGTCCAAATGATTAAAAACTAATTTAGATTTTATTTTAATTATTTTGTTCCAGATTTATTAACTGTACCATAATTCTAAGGCAACGAAAAGTAAAAATCAAACTAGTTTGAAATCATTTTAACCTATAATCATTTTAAACTACAACAACTATCTTGCAGGAACCTGAAGCCTAGTGTATGTTTGCTTCCGAGTCTGATAATTGTGGAGTTAAACAACTTGCTTTTAAATATTCAAAAATTTTCTGATACCTGTCACTTTTATATTGAAGGTAAACAGGTAACCATGGCAATGTAGTTTACAGGCGGGTCTAGCATTGGAACCTGAAAGCACCATGTATCCCATATTGGAGTAACACTACTGACACAGTTAACATAGACTTGCCACAAGTCGACCTCACGAGTTTTACAGTAAAGCGAGCGAAGCGAGCTTTTAAACCCTCGAAGCGGCCAAGCGAGAGACGAAGTCGCGAGAGGTCGACTTGTCTCGCTTGAAGGGTTTTCATTTGCGCCAAAAATGGGGAGTGGCGTGACTTGTCAATGTCATCGATTATTGTTTTGCAACCGACCCCATTGTTGAATTCCAACTGCAAGTCACGTTTCATTGCGCTTAATACCTTGTGATTGACAGTTCTGTCCCCAAGGGCTACCCTCGGCTACTCTGATTGGTCTAAGCGCAGCGACCCACTTTTGGGTTGCTAAAAATGGTGCCAATCAAGTGTGAAAAGTCCTTCGTCTGGCGGGTTTCTGATATAAGACGAAGGACTTTATTGAAAGTCTACAGTTAACAGAGCAAAAAAACAAAGCAAAATAAGGAACAAAATACATCACCTGTAAATACTCAGAGTACTGACCCAATGCAAACAAAGCAGCATTCTGAACCAAAGGGTTTTCATCTGAAAGACCTTTAATAACGAAAAATGATTAATCCAAACTTAGTTAAAGGTGGGTTGAGTACAAGTCACAATCTCTTTGCTACAAGAGCAAATGAATGCAAAATACAACAAACTGTATTTTATGATGCTTTCACAGATCTGGTCAGGAGGAAAACAATTTTTAACCATACCTCTACAAATGGTCTGCAAGGCAGCTTCCAGGTATCTGAAATCCAACAATATATTAATCTTTAACGCTTTAACTTCAAAGAGTGCCAAACATGAAAATTCAAGAAAAATTCTAAATTGAATTTTGTGAAACATTAAAAAACAAAATGGTTCCATGCAAAAGTACTTCCAAAGAGGTTTCATATGAATGGTCACAACATAGGATTTTGTTGAAAGACTCAAAAGTTAGAACTATACAACATGTTCGTGTCATGCATGGGGATAGCTTGAGAAACAAAGGCTGAGACTTTGAGTCTGGCCATAATTATAATTTTTATTAGTCCGTTGACTGTGATCGTCCAGGTGTTGTAGTGTACTTGTTTTCAATTCAGTGCAAGTCCTCCCCCCATGTTATCTTTGTCCCATTGCATGATGGGACACTTGAGAAGATGGCCACGAGCTGGCTACATTAAAGTGTATTTGTTGAAGCTCAATCTGTTAAATTCATTGTGTATTTCGGCCATCGAGGAATTAGACATTGGCGATGAGGATAACCTGTGCCTGGAGAAACATATTTGCAAGTCAATTTACCGTCATAACGGATGACAATGAGCGAAATCACATCAGAACATTCGACTGCTTCGACAGAGATCAAAACACGCTGGGACTTTGCTGGAAACATTGGCATACAGCCTTCAAGCTTTTCGCAGATGGCAAGAGCCTAATAATCAACGAAGAAAATGCCAACAACCTATAACAAAGGCGAGCACTCCTTCACCTTGCAGGTCCCAATGTACAGGACATAATTTTTAAACGCTACCAAACACGGGAGATGCGAAAGATTACAAAAAAGCCGTTGATGCTTTAAATACCTATTTACACATTAAATTCTACACTAACCCAGACAATCACACTTGAAATTAAAGACTACTCAGCTGTGTGATACGCCTGAATTGAAACCATTATTTTACAAGAATATTATTATCAATAAATAGATTTTAATGGCCAAGTGGATTAGACACCTCCAGGGATGGAAATAACAGCCGGTGATCGGTAATTACCGATCAAATTTGCCAGCCAAAAATGAAATAAAATAATAAAATTTCACAAGAATCAAAATAAAATCCTATCTGGACATTGGACAGAGCTTTTGTGGGTATTGGGGCTCTTAAAAGAGCCGTTGTAAATGGAAAAATGCGCAGTCAATGTCTCAAATTCAGTATCTCCTCAAATTCATCCAGTTTCACCAGCATGTTCATGGTATTTGCCTCCAATGAAATATAGCAGTCGAAGACAGATGAGAGATCTTGGGAGCCATCGGCTGGCAAACTTTCTAATGTTTCTAGTAGCTGAGTTTCCATTTCCTTCAGATTTTCTAGTAAATCGAGACGTTGATTGTTGATAAAGTGCTCAAAGTTATCCATAATGATAATGGTGGCATCTTCAAACAAGTCTGGTGTACATGACTAAAACCACTGTGCAACTTGTACTGCAGATACTCATTCAGTAGAGGGGGGGTTTCAAAATTGACATTCGAGGTTGTGGAATGATATTGACTTGCTTGAGAGAGGATTTTTGTGATTTACAAGCGCTGTATTGTAAGCTGTTTTCAATCACTCTAATACTCAATCACTATAATATTAATCACTCTAGTATTGTCAATAAAAGCACAGACTCACTGACAGATGGAGACGACACAATTTATTGTACAAAGTACTGTAACTTTATTGATGACAGTTGACCCAAATTTCTCTAAATAATTGATTATCAATATAACAATAATTGGTGGTTGGGGAGGGGGTGGTTGTCGGTGGATTAGGGGGGGACTGGGCGGGAACCAACGCTGAGCCCCCCCCCCCCCCCTGGCTTGGGGGGAGGGGGGGCATGATCATTTACACCCATGCAAAAAAATCACCTATCAATCTGTTTTTCCTTATTTCCATCCCTGCACCTCTCATCACTCTTGTGCGAACATACTAATGGCTGGGAGCAAAGAGAGGTGGTTGTATTTTCAGTCTAAGTGGATATAAATACATTTATTTGCTTACCATGCAAGTCAAGCCAACAATTTTCTTTTTATATTCCCTTTGATGGCTACAGATATTAATGGCCTACTATCTTTTATCCCTTATATTATTGAAGGATAAAGTCACATTGTAAATTTGACGCCACGCAAGGATGCCTAAAGAGAATCAATTTTTGAAATTCCCATTTATAGCCAAACCAGTTAAACATGATACCTCCTTGTTGCTTGTTAATTGGTTAAGTTAACTGTCTACAAATAACTAGTTAATAATATCTAGAAACCCAACCTGGTTCTGATGTAGTCTGCACATCCCTCTGCAAGTACTGCCAGGGCTATTAGAGCTGCTTTCCTCTTGTAAGGATCCTCACTGTTAAGAGCTGGTCTGACAAACTCCATCTGTAATAAAAAACATCAAAAACTCCACGTTTTAAAATCATGAATAGAAATCAAGGTCTAAAGCTTGGTTCCCACTAGCGACGTAAGCAAAATTGTAAGCGGAATTAGAATCGCAAGAATCTTACGATCTAGTGGAAATCAAAATGACAGAAGGAGATTGGAAGCAATGGAAGCAGAAGCAGAATCGGAAGAAAAAGGAAACCTTCCGATTCCGATTGCGACTCCGTTTTTTAATTTACTCTAGAACATAAGGCTCCTTACGCTTCCGACTCTGACACCGCTTCTGATTATGTCGCTAGTGGGAAACAGCCCTAACAGAACTGAGGATGGTCTACACAGTTTGAGACCTGTCATTACGTGTAAACAGTTGCAAATTTGGTTTAGCCTGTGAAAATACACAAAATACACGATAATTGTAGTTGGGGCCACTATTCTCCTCCCCCCCCCTCCCCCACCAAGAGATATCAGTTGAAGAATGACTGCAAGATTCCATTAGGATGGAACACATGTACTGTAGGCTACATGTACATCTGAACATGTTATCCGAAAATATCACCAAATGTGGTATCTACATGTACAGCTGTGCTTGACCTCATTTGGGAAGTACATTATACAGTGATGTACAACTTAATTTGGTATTAAAAATGGTACAATTGGTTATTCAGAACTTAAAGTTTGACAGTCTGTTATGTGAACTAATTCACACTCGAAGTGTTGTTGAAGTGATCATTGCAGCACTTGCTCATCAGTGTGACTATTTTGCAGTTGTTCCTCAAATGTCAATGTACAAGGAAACATTTGTGTGGCACAAGTAAGTCATGATAATGGGTTTATGTTGATCAGTTCAACTTACCAGAGGTGGAATAACAGACTCAGGAGGAAAATGAAGAGCAAGAATATCCAGAACCTCAAACAAAACAGCCAAACTTCAGTTAACAACTTTCGAGTAGAAATACATGGGTTATGAAAAACAAGGATTAAATCCCAAACAACATCCAACCTACACTTAAGTAAGTTGCAAGTTAAAAAATCTTGGACTGAAAATATCAATCAGAAGATCACCTAGAAGACATTTTAGTCCTTATTTGACTATGTATGGTGTACATCCAGCCCTCAGTTGATACAAGAAGCAGTAGACCAGTGAGACATTCAATCCCCCCTCACACCCACAATGCCCAAGCAATTTGAAAATTGGGGTTTTGAGATCTATCTTATTCTTTCTATTATTCAATATTTATTTATGTTCTACTTTTTTGACTGGTAGCAAACTAATTAGACTCACTTTCTGCCACTCACTCTGGTTTGTTTTTTACTTTCCGAGCGCAGGCCTATTTCCCGAAAAGCAGCGGGGAAACCAGGCCTAAAAACCAATTTCCCCTGGATTTTAGATAAAAGCGGCGGTTAAACCAAGCCTAAAAACCAATTTTCCCTGGATTTTAGATAAAAGCAGCGGGTAAACCAAGCCTAAAAACCAATATCCCCTGGATTTTGGATTAAAGCAGTGGGTAAACCAAGCCTAAAAACTAATTTCCCCTGGATTTCTGATAAGTAAAGTCCTGCATCAACAAGATCCACACACACAAGGAAAGGGATGGGAGGGGGGGGAGGGTGGGGGGGGGGGTCAAAAATTGAATGTCAAGTTTACTGAGAGGCCAGCATTTCAGCAGAAAGGAAGATGAAAGAAGACAAAGCAGTCTCACTGACACAAAATGTGATAGAGGCTGATGTCCCCTACTTTACCTGTGAAGCTACAGCACAGGGTCTGCTTGCTTCTGTTCCATCCTCCACTTCATCATCATCCTCTTCATCATCAAAATCCTCATCTTCATTTGGTGGTGATGCCATAAGTGGGAACACAACCGACAAGGTCGGCAGGAGAAGTTTATTTTTTACCAGCGCCTATAAGAGCAAAATACCTTTAAAGCATAAAATTATGTAATAATTACCTAATTTTACAATAAAATCTATTGTTGTTTCAGTTATATAATATTTTAAATCATGATCACCATGCGAGTATCGAAGACATTTTAAATTACATTTAAAATGTAAAGGAAAAGGTCACCCAAGCAGCATGCAAAGAAAGTTGTGTCTGATAGCCCAGGGTGGGCTTATGCGTGCAAGTGTCAATTTTTCATCCCTACTTTTAGTACCGGTATTTGAAAAACATAGGAGAAACTGACAACTGAACTCACCTTAGGTTTTATTCTTGCTAGCCAGCTCACAAAGTAGAGAGCTTTTATTCTCAAGTTGTCTCCATAAGAGGAATTTCTGGCAATCTGGAACAAAATTTGTCCATGTAAAGGACATGCAACAAAACATATTAACTAATATACATGTATCTCTATCTGTATGTACAGAATTTGTAAGTAATCCAATTATTAAAAATACTTTATAAAAAAGGTTTGAAAGATTTGACACACCTGAAGACAGAACTCAACCAATGCTTTTAAGTGTGGAGTTACAATACTGACTTCAGACTCGACCAACTCATCAAATATTTCCATGGCATCACATGCTTTATCCTGAATAAAACAAAAAAGGTTAGAATTTGATTAAAGCTAGATGTTGGGGACTATTTCAAGTGATTTCACAGAAAGTGAAGAAGTTTGATGTTGGAACAGAGGTTTAACATGTACAGTGTAAAGACTATTAAAATATAACACCTTCAATAAGTGAAATTCTTTATAGCTAATGGCAGTCACATTGAAAACATTTTTTGTCATAAAAAAATAGGTTTAAGGTATCTATTGGTGAGTCTATTATAACTGGAGGCAAATTAAGCATTGTGTGTTATGTTTAAAGGCAGAACCCACCTCATCTATGGCTATGATTTGGTTGATGAATCCCACAACTTTTGGTATAAGTGGTCTAAGTAAAGGCTAAAAATGAAAAGATGTGAGTAAGGAAGTGGCTAGTATCCATTAAATGCAGTTAAATGCAATTTAACAGAGTTAACAACAAAGAGCGCTCGCGTTCCCTGGTAGTCAGCGGTGTTGGCACATGCGCATGTGTCAAACTCCACGTGCTTGTGGATTGTAGCGTGGCGTACGGAGGTGTTTCTTCTAGCGTTTTCCATTGCTTTAGCGTGGCAGCTCATCGCCCAGGCAGTTCTTCTCATCGTCCAGGCAGTTCTTCAGCGTTACAGGTTCTTCGCGGTTTTTTGCGCTGCTTCGTTGGCTTGTTTTCTCTTGATGAGTCAGCTCTCGGGGCGATTAACTAACAACAGCGCCGCCGCCATGTTGGATTCCTCGGCGACTTCCTCCGTGGTTTCTTCTTCAGTGGCAAGTTCCGTGGTTTCTTCGGCTCCGGTAACCCCGTCTCCATCCTTCGTACTGACCGCTCAGGATCTTTCTCAAGTTTTCTCTCGAGCGCTCGGCGACTCGCTGCCTCAAATTCTAGCGGCTGTGCAAAACCAAACAAGTCTGCCCTCGGCGTCGAATGTCACTGCATTGGGAAGCATGCCGTCGAGCACACCTTCGTCTTCCTTTTCCGTTAATTCTTCGTCAGGATTTGCTGCAGGGCTCTCCTCAGGTAACATCGTTGTACCTTCGTTCGTTTCCACCTATTGTACCTTAGGTAATTCGTCCCTTTCACATCCATCGTTGTTTGGCTCACTCGGTGCCTCGAGCGGAGCGCTTCCCGCCACCGGCCAGTTTTTCTCTCCAGCGTCTTCTACATCCACCTTGGCTCACTCGGTCGCTTCTTTGCTGCACAAGCCTTTTGTTGTCGGCCCAGGTTATTCGCCTATCCCGGAGAAGCTGGTTACAAAAATAAAGGCCGGGCAATTCGTCGATCTGGCGGACCTGCTACCCGAAAACGTCAAGGCCCAGGATTCCGAGCCCCAATCGTACCTGAATGGAAACCTGCTCGTGACTTCCAAGAAGAGGGTACGAGAGATTACAGACATTGTAACTTGGGTGGAAGCCTTCACTGTGTATATGTGGATCTTTTGTTGCTCTCATCCATCTAGATGGCAAGACTTGACCCAGTACAAGCTCCTGATTTTGCAGACTGCTCGCCAGTTCTCCGGCAAGGCCTGGCTTCACTACGACACAGCCTTCCGGAAAGATGCAGCCGCTTCGGGTCAGGCCGACTGGTCCCGTATGAACAGTGATCTGTACAACTTTCATACCCGCTTGCCACAACAACAGTACCAGCTACCTACCACTTCTGCTTCACCTTCAAGATCGGTTGCCTCTTCGTCCATTTTCTGCAGATCTTGGAATAACGGCTCCTGTGCCTGGCCCTATGGTCAATGTAGGTACCGCCACTGCTGTGAGAAGTGTGAAGGAGAGCACCCTAGTGTCAACTGCCCCTTTCGGGCCTCAACGTCGCATGCTCAGCCCTCGCGGTCCACTACTCCTCCACGGAGCAAACGCCAGCGGCGTTGAGACCGTGACCAGGACCCCCACCTCTTCAGTGGACAATGTAAATAGTGTACAGTTTTGTCGTTCATTTTCACCTTTACATAGTTTGGTTCCTGTTCCTGTTAATGTTGTTGCGTCTTCAGCACAAGTTACGCTAGCAAGCAGCCAGCCCCACGGAGTCTCAGCTCAGATCCCCCTTTCCAGTACGTGTTTGGTTTCCAGTACCTTTCGGCAAGATTTGGTCCCTCCTTCCGGGGTTACCCCCATTGATGCGCAAAAACTTTGGTGTGAACTTCGTTCTCACCCCGATCAAGTCAAAGTGGATTATGTGATTACGGGTCTCACAAGTGGTTTTCGTATTGGTTTTGACCCTTTGGCGGTGTCCTTAAAGTCTGCAGTTCATAACATGCCATCAGCATCCCTTCAGCCATCGGTGATCGATCAGTACCTACTTTCAGAGCTCGAGAAAGGTCGTGTAGCAGGCCCCTTCCCTGTCTCTCCAATTCCAAACCTTCATGTCAGTCGCTTTGGAGTGATCCCAAAAAAAACGCCAACCTGGAAAATGGCGCCTTATTTTAGATCTATCTAGTCCATTGGGTCATAGTGTCAACGATGGCATTTCAAGAGAGCCTTTTTCTGTGCAGTATATAAAGGTAGATGATGTCATTAGCGGGATCATGTCCCTCGGCCGAGGTACACTTCTAGCAAAATTTGACGTTGAGAGTGCTTATAGGAACGTCCCAGTCCATCCAGAGGACCGCTACTTGCTTGGCATGAAATGGCAGGGTAATTACTTCATTGATATGGCTCTCCCCTTTGGGTTACGTTCAGCACCCTTCATTTTTTCGTCTGTTGCAGATTTGCTAGAGTGGATCCTCAAACACAATTATGGCTTGAATTTCCTCTTGCACTATCTTGACGACTTCTATACATTGGGTCCTCCCAACTCTCCCGTCTGCCAGAACAACATTGATACATGCATCCGGCTCTTTAAGGACTGGTGTATTCCTCTTCACCCGGACAAACTTGAAGGACCCTCTACCTGCTTAACTGTGCTTGGAATTGAGTTAGATTTCCTTACCCTCCAAGCCCGTCTTCCACGTGACAAGTTTGAGCATATCGCTGCCCTATTGGAATCCTGGTCTGCCAAACGGCATTGTACGAGGAAGGAGTTGGAATCTCTCATTGGCACTCTCCATAATGCGTGTAAAGTAATCCCTCAGGGGCGTACTTTTATACGGCGAATGATTAATTTATTGTCTGCATTCCGGCGAGACGACCATCCCATCCGGCTCAACCGAGAGTTCCACTTAGACCTTCTTTGGTGGCGTGAATTTTTCATCTCATGGGATGGACTTAGTTTTCTACTCTCCCCCATATGGGCACCTTTACCTGATTTCTCGGTGTCATCAGACGCAGCTGGAACTCTTGGCTATGGTGCAATTTCTGGCCATGAATGGTTCGTTGGAAAATGGTCCATCGCTCAACACCCTTTGTCAATAGCTTACAAGGAACTCTTTCCTGTGGTTGTCGCAGCTACGCTATGGGGCCACAGATGGGCCACGAAACGGGTGGAATTCTGTTCCGATAATATGGCGGTAGTCAGCGTTCTACGTTCAGGCACCTCAAAGGATCCAAACATGATGGTACTTCTTCGCTACTTATCCCTTGTAGCTGCCCGTAACTCTTTTGCCTTCACCGCATCTTATACCCCCGGCCGGGATAATTCTATTGCTGATGCCTTATCTCGTTTTGACTTCCAGCGTTTCCATCATCTAGCACCACATGCAGCTCACATGGCAACACCAATACCGCCGTCTCTGCTGGCCCAGCTTCCCGTGATTTGACAGGAAAGTGCCAGTTCTACTTGGCCAATGGCCTTGCGCCTTCTACTCGTCAAGTTTATGGCTCAGCTCAACGCCAGTTCCTAGAGTTCTGCAGTCAGGATATTCCCTCTGATCTTGGTCACCCTCTCCTACCTGCCAACGAACAAATCTTGATGCGCTTCTGTGCCCACTTAGCAGATCGTCTTCATCACTCTTCCATTAAAGTTTATCTGTCGGCAGTTCGCTCCTTACACATTGACTATGGCTATCCAGACCCACTCTCCAATTGTCTTCAACTTCAGCGTCTCTTAAGGGGGATTAAACGACACCAGGGTTCAAATTTCTCTCAGCGCCAGCCTGTGACTGCAGACCTTATGGCTGTTCTAAACCAGTCCTTGGATTTATCTAACCGGGACAATGTCATGCTGTGGGCGGCTTGTTGCCTTGGCTTCTTCGGGTTTCTTCGCGCAGGGGAATTCACGACGAACAGTTCTTTTGACCCCTCCATACACCTGACTGCAGCTGATCTTCAAGTCGATTCCTCGTCAAATCCTCTAAGCTTTAGGGTGTTCATTAAGTGTGCTAAGACTGATCCTTTTCGGCGTGGCTGTTTCATTTTCCTCGGCCGTGGCTCTGCACCTCTCTGTCCTGTATCGGCATTGGCAAGCTACCTTCATCTTCGTGGACCAGGTATTGGGCCTCTCTTCATTTTCCAGGATGGCCGTCCTCTTTCGAGGACCCTTCTATCTTCGTTTCTGCAATCCACGTTACAGGCAGCTGGCGTTCCTGGGAAATTCTCAGGTCACAGCTTTAGAATTGGAGCTGCAACAACGGCCGCCCAGAGGGGCGTTCCTGACCACCTCATTAAGACCATGGGCCGCTGGTCGAGTGAAGCCTATCTTTTGTACGTGCGCACACCTGTGGACACCATCCTTTCAGTAGCTGGTAGAATATCCTGACAGGTATGAGGCTTACTTTAATTAATTGTGTTCAATAGTTGGGTGCCTCCGGACTTGGGCGTTGTTTCTTGGGGCTCTGGCTTCGCTTTAGCCATGAGCCCCATTCTCTCCGAGCAGGCTGTCGCTCCGCTCGGAGGTCCTTCGGCATGGCGTGGGGGCTCATGGCTGGGTTGCCAGGATTTGCCAGCCATGGGAGCAGTCTTCATCTAGGAGCTGGCTGCCAATAGTGGAAGCTCCTGGATGTGTCAGGCACCCAACCTCCATTTTTAGCGATGCAGTTGTTAAATGCAGTTAAATGCAATTTAACAGAGTTAACAACAAAGAGCGCTCGCGTTCCCTGGTAGTCAGCGGTGTTGGCACATGCGCATGTGTCAAACTCCACGTGCTTGTGGATTGTAGCGTGGCGTACGGAGGCGTTTCTTCTAGCGTTTTCCATTGCTTTAGCGTGGCAGCTCATCGCCCAGGCAGTTCTTCTCCCACCCCTTCCCTCCCTCTTTCCACTGTCTCGACAGTGTGACGGGTGCCTGTTCCTCTTACTGCGTGGGGGCTCATGGCTGGGTTGCCAGGATTTGCCAGCCATGGGAGCAGTCTTCATCTAGGAGCTGGCTGCCAATAGTGGAAGCTCCTGGATGTGTCAGGCACCCAACCTCCATTTTTAGCGATGCAGTTGTTAACAATACTATAACTTACAATATCCAAGGAAACATACATGTATTTTTAGGGCATACTATGTTATAATATTTTAATGTTCAATTAATATTAATCTAAGAAAACATACACACCATGGCAAAAAAAAAAAATGTTGCGTGCCTCCTTAATGATAGCTGGCGCAACAACAAGCTAATATTAATGGGTCAAAGCTTTTGAAGTCCCATATGTAACCTGAGGCACATTAATTTAGTGAATACTGCAGACAAGTAAAGGTTTGGTGATATGAGGAAGGGTTCACTTACTAAGCTTGATCAGGAATTCAAATACTTAGAAATACACAAAATCAAAGGGTGCAAGATTAAAATCGAGAAAACCTACTATTTCTTCACTTCCAACACATTCAATGAGACATGTTAAGGCTCTATTGAACAAAGGAAACAAAGTAACAATCAGATGATAAACATATGTCGATTAATAAAATTGTGTGATTACGAATATGTGCTCTCCACTTGTTTGAAAATTTGAAAATTAACTTGCAGTATTTTTTTTTATGGTGGCCATAAGGGCAAAACACAACAACAAATGACAAGCTACATGACAGCAATAACTTATTTGGAAAAAGGTGGAAATGAAGACCATGTAACTTGTTCTCATCCCATACTCTTATCTTTTTGGAGTGTTAGTTCTGGTAACTAACTTGCTCTAGAATTGGGTTGCATTTCAGTTAATCAACATGTATCAGAAATAATTATATGTTGACAATAATTGTTTTATTTTAAAATTACATGTAATATGTTATTTATATATTTATGATAAGTTGTATTTTCCACTGGTTGAGGAACGAAATAAGTGGAAAATGTTTTCTCACACACCTCTGGGGCCTGGGACCGAGGGTCTGTTTTTTGAGTCACGTGCTCAGTGTGTTTTGTCAGTTGCTGTTTTGCTGTCCGCCATTGCTGACGTTTATTTTGAGCCCCAGTTCCCACCCAACCCTTCGTTTCAGTTGAAAATATACACTCTGTTGGTTAGATATTCTTTATTAAGGCTGTCAGCATAAAGTCGTACTAAGCTTATGATTGTTGTTTAATATTACTGTATTTTGCCTATATTACGTATAATGCTAGGCGGGATTTGTTTGTGAAATAAAAGAGTCAGTTGGCAGCGGTCAGCTTGACAATGGCACCCAGAGGTGTGTGAGAATACTAAATAAAAATATAAAACTGCTGTTATGTTTTACAGAATTATTGCTTTATTTTGAAAATTATTGTTGTGCACACCTTTTTTTAGACGGACAAGGGGCAATAATGTGGTGTTTGTGCTCAGAGTGGGGGGAGGGTAAATGGAAGGAGGAAGTTTACAAATTTCATATATGATTTAGAGTAAATGCAATGTAATATACTCTCACCTTATTGTGTAAAATGGTACAAGTTTACTTTCTTTGTCTTCTAGTGTGCTGGAGAAAAGTTGGAAGAGGGATGGGAAGTGAGGTCTTAACACCTCATTAGCTGATTCAGTTATAGAGCTGAGAAGAAACATGCCCATCTGAAAACAACAGAAATTACCACAAACTGGGTTAACAGAAGATACTCTGTCAACAACAAGGAATTTTATACATGAATGAATTTTGCCCTTACTGTGGGGTATACACATAATTATGTACAGTAAATTACTGCTATCTTAAACTTTTTGCTATTTTGAAAAGGCAGGGCAAAATTGGTCAGACATCAACCATCTTGGACTTTATAACTGAGACACAATCCATCAGCGTACTTAAAGTACTAAAAATGACTTGCAATGCATTTAATTTTATCTAATCTTATCTAATCTAATACTCCTTTCCCTCACACAGATGATTATAAGGAGGCACATTTTTATTCTATTGTTGGTTTGTTGGTGTGGTGTATTTGCAGCCTCATTGGATTGGAGGAAAATTAACGCCTCATTGGATTGGAGGAAAATTAACGCCGACTACAGCTGTTAAACCCGAGACACGCAGTCAAACACTAACCGAAGCGAACGCTATGGCGGGCAGACCACCGTTCGATGAATTTAATTCAGAGTCAGAAGACGTCGAGAGCTACCTCGAACGACTACAGGAATATTTTATTGCCTACGATATCAAGAACGACTCGGACAATGCTGCAAAACGAAGAGCAATATTGCTAACATCTATCGGAAGTAGTGCTTATCGAGTATTAAAGGATTTATCTTATCCGGACGCGCCAAACACGAAAACTTTCGACCAGCTAGCAACACTATTACGCGACCATTACAAGCCTTCTCGCTTAAAAGTAGCGGAAAGATACAGGTTCCACAACGCCAGTCAACGACCGGGACAATCCATTACCGATTTTGTCCGAGACCTAAAAAAACTCGCTGGAACATGCGAATTCACCAACGAACAGTTGAACGATAGCTTACGTGATCGCTTTATCTGTGGCCTTCGCTCGGAGCAAATTAAGCGTAAGTTGTTGTCAGCCAACTACACCTTCAAAGAAGCAGTGGATGCTGCGATCGCCCAGGAGACAGCTCAAAAGGACGTCCGCGACCTTGGCTCGAATTTTCACGGCGAAAGTTCTTCGGGCAATGTAAACAAGGTCAAACGGAGCCCGTTCTCGCCACGTGGTCGCACGTCAGCACGGGGTCGACGCCATGGCAGCAATGACAAACGAAATCCGCCAACGGGGGCTAAAAAAAGATGTTTTCGATGCGGCCTAACTAATCATTCTCCGGACAACTGCAACTACAAAAATTCAGAGTGTTTTAACTGTCATCAAAGGGGTCATTTGCAATCCGAGTGTCGTAACACAAAGCCACCACGCAGGAAAGAGGATGAGAGGCAACACGTCCGGCACGCAGATCAGGATTTAGAGGAAGAAGTGTTGGAGGATACCGGAGATGAATTCTATGGATCAATTTTCAGTTTGGATGGGGTACACCATTCTGATTCTCAGAATGCGGGGTCTTCATTGCCTGCAGTCAAAGTCCCAGTTTGGATTGAGGATGTTGAATTTCTTATGGAAGTGGACACTGGAGCTGCGGCATCCATCTTGTGCTATGCAGATTACGAACGGTATTTCAAATACCTTGCTTTGAGGCCGGTGGAAAGATCATTCCACGCCTATGCGGGCACACCATTGGACATTGCAGGTCAAATCTTGGTAGATGTAGAGCATCACGGCCAACGGGAAACACTGCCACTACTGGTTGTTCGCGCAGACCGATGCGCCCCTCCATTGCTGGGGAGGTCCTGGATGTCAAAGATCCGCCTGGATTGGAAAAGCCTTTTTTCGCCTCCAATCGGTCAATTCAAGGTCGATCAAGATAACGACATACGGATTGAACGCCTTAAAGAACGGTACGCTGAGATTTTCAAGCCTGAACTGGGAACTGTTAAGGGTATCACCGCTAAATTGCACCTGAAAGAAAACGCAACACCAGTATTTCAGAGGGCATGCCCTGTACCCTACGCACTGCGCTCTGCCGTAGAGGAGGAACTCAAACGCATGGAAAACGAAGGTGTTCTTGAGCCAGTAGAAGTTAGTGATTGGGCCACACCCATTGTTTGCGTTCCGAAAACCGATGGGTCGGTTCGCGTTTGTGGCGATTATAAAGGCACAGTCAATCCCGCAATTCAGACAGAGCAATTTCCCATCCCAACGCTGGAGGAAATTCGGGGACGAGTGTCAAAGTGGAAGAAGTTCACTAAAATCGATTTACGGAGTGCGTATCAGCAACTGGTGTTGGATGAGGAGGCACAAAAACTGTGTACGATCACCACCCACAAGGGTCTCTTCCGATATACACGTTTGCCGTTCGGAATTTCGTCCAGTCCAGCTATTTGGCAGCGTTTCATTGAGCAAGTACTCGCAGGACTTGATGGAACATGTGTGATTATGGATGACTTGTTGGTAGGAGGCACTGATGACGAAGAGCATTTGAAGAATTTAGAAGCGGTCTTCAAACAGTTCCTGAAGTATGGCCTGAGGGTCAAACTTCCAAAGTGCACGTTCATGGCACCGTCGGTGATATACTTTGGACTGCGATTTTCGGAAAAGGGGCTTCAGCCAACCGACGAAAAGGTGAAAGCCATCAAGGAGGCCCCGACCCCACGTAACGTGACGGAACTACGTTCCTTCCTAGGAATGTTGGCAGCTCTGAGCAATTTCATTCCGAAATTGTCAACCCTCGCACACCCCCTGTACGAGCTTCTTGGAAACAAAGCGTGGAACTGGACATCATACTGTGTACAAGCGTTCAGTGATGTGAAGCACGCGCTCACATCAGAGACTGTGCTGACGCATTACGACCCAGGACTTCCTGTCGAATTATCGGTTGACGCCTCGCCATATGGTCTTGGAGCTGTCATCATGCATGTATATCCCAATGGCAATCGGCGTCCAATCGCATATGCATCACGAACACTAAACGAACATGAGAAACGCTATGGTCAGATAGATAAGGAAGCTTTAGCAATCATGTTTGGGCTAAAGCGATTTCACCTGTACCTGTATGGTCGACATTTTACGATTCTGACGGACCACAAGCCACTAGAGCGAATCTTCGGGCCCAAGACAGCCATCCCTTCTCTGGCAGCCTTGCGGCTACAACGTTGGGCAATCATCCTGTCAGCCTTTAATTACAGTATCAGATTTGTCCCATCAAAACAGAATGCAGTCGCTGACGCACTATCACGCCTACCCTTGCCATCAACGTCAGGCGGGGAAGACACAGTTTACAAGATTGAAGAACGACTGCTAGATTCATTACCTATCACGCACAAAGAGATAAGCCATGCAACACGTGTGGATCCGGTCCTGTCAAAGGTGTTGGAATTTACCAGGCACGGTTGGCCACAGCATGTTGAAGATTTACGCCTGAAACCCTACTTTGATCGTCGATTCGAGTTGTCAGTTGAGCACGATTGCCTGTTATGGGGATTACGGGTCATCATCCCTACGCGGTACCAGAATGATATGCTGGAGGAGTTACACACGGGTCACCCAGGCATCGTCCGTATGAAGGAGATGGCGCGCAGTTATCTATGGTGGCCAAATGTTGATTTAGAAATTGAACAAACTGTGAGAAACTGTGGTAGTTGTCAGCAGGTTAGAAAACCACCAGCTGTAGCACCACTAGCGCCGTGGATGTGGCCAAGCAACCCCTGGCACCGAATCCATATCGACTACGCTGAAGACGAAAACGGTCACTATTTCATTGTTGTAGATGCTCACTCTCGCTGGCCAGAGATTTTCTTTATGCCAGGAACCACGTCAGCAATGGCGACAATCTCCATTCTACGGGACCTATTTGCAAAGTACGGATTGCCAGTCCACTGTGTCAGTGACAATGGTCCACAGTTTCGTAGTGAAGAATTTGCACACTTTTTGAAGATGAATGGTACTAAACACATTCGAGTAGCACCCTACCATGCAGCAAGTAATGGTTTGGCCGAAAGAATGGTTCAGTCTTTCAAGAACCACATGAAGACCTGCAAGGGCAGTAAACTGTCCATTCAGCAGCGTATTGCCAATTTCTTGCTGACATACCGGTCAACCAAGCATCCTACAACTGGCAGAACCCCAGCTAGTTTGTTCCTTGGACACGAGCTACGAACTCGGTTAACGCTTCTTCATCCAAGTACAGGGGAGAAGGTCATGGATTCCCAGGCAAAGCAGAAAGCAACACACGACGTGCATGCCAAGTACAGAGAGTTCTACCCTGGTGACAGAATCAGAGTAAGAGATCTACGAAAGGAGAATACTTGGTGGCCAGGTTCAGTAGCGGAGCGGAGTGGACCCAAGTCGTACGTAGTAGTGCTTAATGATGGTCGAGTTTGGAAACGTCACCTGGATCATGTGAGACGAGACTGTATGGATAGTGCAGTCTCCCAGCAAAATGCAGAAAGAGAACCACAGGAGATTATCTCAGATCTTCCTCGACACGCCCCTCTCAGTACTGATTTCCCAGCACCACCACAAGTACCAGCAGACATTCCATCCCTGGATTCTGGCGAATCCAAAACCCAGGTTCAATCAGAGAAACAAGAATCTCTAACTGTTGCTGGAAAGTCATCCTCTGTCTCTACACGTTCATCCGAAGCGGTTTCAATTCCACTTCGTCGATCTAGCAGAGTGCCCAAGGCACCGGACAGATTTATTGAGTCAATATGATTTCTTAGACTCAGGACACTTCATTTATTGTTAAGTAAAGAAGTCTAAGATTTGCCAAGATAGGAACTTGGACTGCATGCTTAATTGCTTAGTAACGGATTTGACTATTTTCGGGATTGCTTATTCCCCACAGTCATAGTTTTCACGTTTAGAGCATTGTCTTGTAGATTTCAGGGTTAATTTTCTGTTCCTCAGTTATTGCAATCTCGATTCGCATAAGCTCTAGTATTATCCCAGAAAGGGGGAGATGTGGTGTATTTGCAGCCTCATTTTCAAGTAGCCTCGCTTTGAGATTCCCATGTGCTTTTACGGTACGACCATCTTCTAGTTCTGTTGTGTCAATAAATATTCTTGTCTTCCTGACTTCGTTTACGGCTCTTAATACGGTACGGTACGACGGAATACGCTACAGTTGGAAAATAATTTATTACTTTTCTAAAGTCTTTAAATTTACAGTCTCTCTCAGCAGTTCATTCTAGCTTTTGATAGTTTCTGGAAAAAAAATTGTAACAGTCTTTATTAAAAGAGATTAAAAGAATTATGTAGGTTACACACGCGGACATTTACATAATCGTGTGAAAGGACATAAACAACAATCATCCTCCATTGCCAAACACTACAAGAACATGCACGGGACAATGCCTCAGGACCTGCTAAAGCGTTTCAAAGTGCTTAAGAAATGCAGAAACAAATTTGACTGCTTAGTGTACGAAATGCTTTTTATAAGAACTTTAAAGCCAAATCTCAACGTGCAATCAGACTCCATTCGTGCGAAAGTATTCTTATAATCTTCGCACCCTCTTATGTTATTCTTCGCGCCAAAACCGCTTTAAATGCTGTAATTTGCACGATCTTTTTATATTTTCCTTGATAATGGAGTCATGACTACTCCGAAACGTCGGATTTTATCGTTCGTTTTTACAGTTTTATGTTTTAACAGTCTTTAATTGTGACTATTTTTTGTGCACTTAAAAGCTGGAAGCAAGTAGTTATCCTTGGCAATATCCACTAGTCCATGGACATTTAATGTAGAGAAATTTCAAACAAGACAGTCTTTTAAGAGTTTACTCAAAACAAGTAAAGAAAATAATTAATCATTGTTTAATTATGGAACAATGAATACAGGTAAACATATTTGCAGATAGTAATTTAATTATTATTATCTACCTGACCTCTCTTTGTAGTGGCTGTTGTGATTTGATGTGTTGTTGAAGAAAAACAAGAAGCTCTGGCCACTGATTTGCTGGTAGATCATGCTTCGCCATTACACTCACCTAATAAACAATAATAATATGTTATTATTATTCATGAAATAGAAGTGTACTTAGCTTTCAAGTGAGGACCTGAGCTAGGATTCAAGCTACATGTAGGACTCTAACCCTAACCCTGGCTTGAGACCTAGCTTGAGAAGCCCTGTCTCACAGTCCTAGCATAAGTCCTAACTCAAATTCAAGTTTTTCTTAGAACTTGAGCCAGGACCTGAGCTCAGGATTCAAGATAGGCTTCTAACCCTAACCCTAGCTTGAGTCGTAGCTGGAGCAGTCCAGACTTGAGGTCCTTTCTCAATTCCTACAGATGTAGCTCGATTGCTTGCATACCAGATAGTAATGGTAATTACTAACAATAGTTGTGTGTATATTAACAGTATCAGAACTAGGCCTTTAATTATCACAATTTATTGAACATAGGATATAAATTTTAGTTAATCAAAAAATCGTGTTGGAGCTTTGAACTTTGTCCAGTGATTTTCCCCATGTGGTCTCACGTGAGAACCCTATGAACCTCCACAACATCCAACTATCCAATCAAATGGCACCGTGCCATCTTTACAGGTTTTTATCATAATTATTACCACTGAACATTTTTTTGGCTAGCAGAATTTGACAAAGTATCATGAGACCTATATTGCAAAGGCCCTTTTAATTCGAATGCAAAATTAATTATCCAAACAACATTAACCTGGTAATAAATACACAAACACAACATCCAAAAAACAACAAATGGTCAAGGAAGCTTCACACTGACATATCCTGATAAACAGAGGACAATTCATTGAAGGGAAAACAAATGCCATATACTTAAACTATAATTAAAAATTAATACTTAATAGATACTTACTACTTGTGCTGCAGAGTTCCTTACAACAGGTCTAGAAAAATCATAAAAATCAACTTATAAGATAAAATAAACAATGGAGCAGGTACATTGCAATCTTGCAGTGATAATCCACTGCAACACTAACATGGAGGCTAGATAGGGGATAGGGGATAGGGCAAGGCCCAGCAAGCCTTCCGCTGATTTTAAAGCAAAAAAAGTAAATTTTGGCAAGCGCGTAACCATCATGGGGCAAGTAAAATTTGAGAGTTGCTTGTCTAAAACGCAAGCTGGAATTCACGTTTTTTTTTTTTCAAGGCCTGTGATTAATACAGTTAAAAGGTTTTTAATGTAGTTGATGACTAGGAGCGTGAGTCTTTCCGTTAGCCTTGCGAGGCGTTGCTAGTATGCTTGCCAGCGTGGTAGTGCTTTTGGTGCATTTCTATAGCGTCTCTGTAGCATTCATATTTGCGGGAGTGCTGGAGCCAACTTCCAGCGTTATTCCCCTGTTGGTACATGCGTGTCTTCCATCTGCTTGCGTTGCATTCCATGTTCTGTTACCGTGGCGTTGTGCATAGTAAGTGCAGCATTTTTTCAGCATCCCCCCTCCTCTCCCCTATTGCTGGGTCATTCGTCCAGGTCCTGTTAGGGTACATTTTCTTCCACTGAGCCTTTGGCTTCAGTGTGATGGGTGCCCCTAGTTAGGGTGCTTGGCTCGGGGGGCTCGTGGCTGGGTTGTGGGTTTGGGCATCCCAGTTGGGTGTTCTAGCGCATTGAGGTGCGATTACAATTGCAGCCCCCAGGCCCCCCTTGGGCACCTACCTCCATTTGCAACATGGGCGTTAATAATAATTATACTAACTTACTCTGGTTCTTGAAGTAACACTTGCAAAAGAGACTTTCTTAACCTGCAATAAAATCAAAACTGACAATTAGATACAAAAAGGCTCAACTTAATGGCTAACCAGCTCTTTTGAAATTAATCACTTTTAATGTGTCTCTCCCAAGAACCAGGGAAACAATAAGCTGTAACCTGATTCCACTATGTACTTCATATAAGATGGGTTTTGAGGTTGTTTGGAAGGTTTCTCTTAAAGGTTTACACTTATTCATTGTAGTACATGAAGTACACCATAAGTGTTAAGCATAAACTGTTGACTTAGTAAATGTAAGAGCTATGTTGCAAATGTCAATAATCAATAAGTTTGAACATGCCTCATGAAATTTAAGAACAATTAGTGATGCATGCTTGATATAACAAATGAATTCATATTATTAATTTGTCATGCAATTATTTTAGTTCAAAGCTCCAAAGAATAAGTCACCCTTTAGAATTGCCTAGAATAAACCAAACAAAATAAACATGCATTTAACCTTTGGGTTGACACATGCACGCATTGTAGACCTATTTTGTGATATGTGTTGTGGTTCAATTTTATCTTTGGTTCAAATTTTATTTTCCTTTGTTTAAAACTCATTATCATACATCACCACAGCCAAAAACAAAGGAAAATAAAATTTGAACCAAGGATAAAATTGAACCACAACATGTGCAAGAATTTATCAGATAAGTTAAAGGGAGGGGTTTCATGGTTTGGCGCATGTGTAAGCTATGACGTACCGTAACCCATAATTTAATTTAATTGTTTAGACCATTCAGAAGCGAGTAGATAACTCTGGCGGGAAATTTATCGAATGGATGATTATCTATACCCATGTACACCATGAAAGCCACCAGAGCGTAGAATAAACCCTTTGGGTCAAAGGTTTTATTCGGTGTTGACTATGTCGGTGTAATCCGTTGAAATTGTCTGTGAATTTTGGTCATCCTTCGCTTTGTTTGGATAGTATGTGATTAAATGTGAGTGTTTTTATAACCGATAAAATTGGTAAGAAAGCAAATAAAGCATTTAACCTGTGCACATGCACCGAACCATGAAACCATCCCTTCAATTGTTATTTATGAACATCTGTATTATATTAAACCGGTGCATCATTAGGCCAGAACCTCTGCATACTAACATGGCATGAATATCAGGTGTGAGTTTTGTCCATTGTTTGACAACCCTTCTCCTTAACAAAACTGCAGCATACTGTCGCACCTGCAACAAATAATGAATATACTGTACGTCCTAAATATTTCTTGGTAACTCTTACCAGTAATACAGCTGTAAGTACTGATATATTTTCAAACGTTTCATACAGGTGACATCATGTAACATTTCTATTGTTCTCTGGAAATATGGCATATTACACTGTATGTTGCACTTGTTTGACCAAAGCTTGCAACATTGTTTCATCAACACATGTGCAACATGGGTTAATATTCATGAATACTCATGGGTTAATATTCATTTCAAATATGACAGCCAGTAGCAAGAATGAGTCAGGACGTTCCAGACTACAAGTAGGCCCTTATTTTCCTCTGGATTAGTCAAGTGAACAAGCATGATTGTGCAAGGTGATTTTCATGCATCTACTCGACTAATCATGAGAAAAATGAGGGACTAAGTCTCATAGCCTAGAAAGTTAAAAAACATGGACATAAAAGCCAATTTGTTTCTAAATCACACTAAGGTTTACTGCTCAACAACACATTAAATTAATGTGAGCACTACTATGGTTGACTAGTAGGTTTCTTACAAAATCATCACATTGTGACATGTCAACTTTGCTAGACCAGCCTTGATGCAATATCATTGCAACAACATTCAACTTTGTTAAAATCAGAAGTACTATCTGATCAGTTTGGAGTTTCCAAGATTGATAATGTTAAAGTTTAACATACCCTGGGAACTGGCCCCTTTGTAGGGATATAGGGTTAAGACACCCCCCCCCCCCCTTCTCAATCAATGCTCATCGTGCTGGGGGTGTGACACCAAGGCTGTCAAACCCTGAATGGGCTCCTGCCCAATTGAATCCCAATGAAGGGATGGTGCTTGTAATGCCAGCTTTTGAATCTTTTTACGGTGGCCAATTTAACCAAACTTTCAGAATGTTTCTTATAGGAGTGTTCACTGTTAATGTCGCAGTTCCTATAACTTTATTTAATGAAGATACTGATGCAATAACAAAACAAAGTATTGGCGTTAAGGGGGGTCACCGCTCCGCAATCGGCATGACATACGACTTCCATTGTGTGACAAAAAAGCCCCACCTATCTAATAGGTCAAAAACCTCACGCAGCCTACGAGCTGAAACCTCCCGCCAGCATAGTGCTACATCATGGAACGAGTGTAGGCAGTTATATTGCTAATGCCAATTATCTTTCTAGCACTACGAGTCAACACCGCCGGCACGTGCTGGATCATACAAGAATATGGCAAATAACCAAGCTTAAAACTAGAGCAACTAAAAAGGCTAGAAAAAACAAAGCTTGGGGAAGTTGCCGCAAGACTTAACCAAAAGCGAACCCAAGAGGTGACCCCAGATTTATTTAAATCACCACAGAGATGCCTCCAAAGGGAGGGAGGGTGGGAATTACAAATTTACGAACTTAAGAAATACCTTACAGTAAGCAAGACAGCTAGCGAATGTGGTTTTGAACTTAAAATAGACCTTTTATAGCTAGACACATGTCTAAAACTAGCCCAGTGGCAAATAACGTACCATAGCATCATGGGAACTCATGGGGCATTCACGAGACATGAATGGGGAAATTTAAGGCTGTTAGCCATACAAAAGTACCACACTGGATTGCAACATGGCTGGAGAAGAGACTTTGTACTTATTTTACATTATGAGACGACAAAGACATGATGGAAAAGTACATTCGTGCCTGGTACACAAAGCGCAAGTT
The DNA here is from genome assembly GCA_022457155.1 of Cladopsammia gracilis. Taxonomy (NCBI): domain Eukaryota; kingdom Metazoa; phylum Cnidaria; class Anthozoa; order Scleractinia; family Dendrophylliidae; genus Cladopsammia; species Cladopsammia gracilis. The sequence continues at coordinate 322,525 of JAJGOT010000643.1, forward strand.
AGTCACGTGACGCACGCGACAAAAACAACCCCAAAGGAGACTCTAGTGCGTCACGCTCCATTAACTGTGATTTACAGTTCGTCTGTAAATCTTTATTTACAAACATTATGCAAATTTGTTTTATTCAAATTTGCCAACTATTAAACAAAAGAACTATTTGTTTCAACTGCCAATAGTTCTCAGGTTGGCACATTAATAACTAAAGGTGACGTTATGAGAAATATCGCTATAGACTGCCTGTGAATAGGCTCCTTTAAATACCAGGGATATTAAAGGAGGGGTATTTAATATTCACTGTGCATTGAATCTATATATGGGATTGTCCTCCTTGGAGCCCTCCAATGATATTGTGCATGAATTTCTTGTAACTCCCTTTCATTTGAAATCAAATAGAAAGGGATTCCCCTGGCTTGGCTGCCCATTTATTTCCTCCAATTTAGGTGATTAACACTTTCAAATCCCCTCCAATGATATTGTGCATGAATTTCTTGTAACTCCCTTTCATCTTGAAATCAAATAGAAAGGGATTCCCTCGGCTTGGCTGCCCATTTATTCCCTCCAATTTAGGTGAATAACACTTTCAAATCCCTCTAGCTAGCCATATCATATGTTTACTTCCTGCGCAAGTGAGGCCTTCTATTTCAGCATGCACGTGGTGTCTCAGAGTAACACAATATTTGTTTTTATTGATGCATAGCCTAGTGATAAAATTCTCGAAATTAAAGGTATAAAAACCATGAAACAAAGTAACAATATCAATCATTTTTTGCCTATCGTAAATTACACTTGACCTCTAAGGTTTTTATAAGCTTAATAACCGTGAAAATTGAAAGGAAAACACGGTTATTAGCACATCACAAGCTCACATTACACAAACCGGGATAAGAATCTCAAACAATCCAACGCACTTCAGGGCAACGAAACAAAGATATTCGAGCACAAATGACGAAATCTCAGCTCACCTGTGGATTTTGAGAAGACCCAAGTACTGTGATAAGACCGGGAACAACGGCAGGGTTTTTGAAGGCCTCGCGAAGTTGAGCAGTTGCCTGAAATACGAAAAGAACGACCGTGCCATGAATAATAACCGGCAAAGCTACTGAGAGATGGAACCTAGGATATCTGTTTATACCTGCCGTATTATTGTATTATCAGGAATAAGTAACTTTTGTAGAATTTCCTCCAACTCCGCCATGTTGCCCACGGCGTTTGTGAATATATGTACGCCCGCGATCCGCCCGTTATATGTGCTAGAAGATTCCCACGCGAAAGAGTGTTAGTTACGCGTGAACGCGCGTAATCCCGCGAACGCACACGTGTGTGCGTTTTGCGGGGAATTTTTACCAACGGCCACATTGAAACGGCGACTTACTAACAAGACTAACAAATGAAGACATGTATTTGAAAAGAAAGAGGCTTAAAAACACAAGATTCCTTAGTTTTTCTCGATAAATTTTAAAAGAAAAGCAGTGAAAGCCGTCGTGAAAATATTTTAAAAACAGAAACACACTGAATGAAGTGGAACTTGGCTGAGGGAAATATATCATGCCAGAAAGAAACGAAAAAAAAATGTTACTTGAAGGAAAGATCTTAATTTTCCATAACAGAGAATATAAATAGTGCGAAAACAAAATTCCCAATAAAAAAAAAATTCCTTCGAGCCGGATTCGAACCAGCGACCTAAGGATGCCTTCATTTCCTCTACAGTCCTCCGCTCTACCAACTGAGCTATCGAAGGAATCGATGTATAACTTTACAAAAATTATCATCCGGTTTAAATGGTCGAAAAGAATAGTCCATCCAGTCATCCTGAGTCATCCTGTGGTTTGAAGTCAAACTAATTGCAACAGAATTTAAGTCACTGCCAAATGATAGATAGTGGTCAACTTACTAACATACTAAAAGTTCCCAAAAATTCGTGTGGTGGAACATACTTAGGGCGCTTACCATCTGTCAGAACTGCCCGGCCGGACCTCTTAATTCGTAAATATTATTCTATTATTTGCTAGAACTGGTCGGCCACACTGATAAATTTGGAAATAGTATGCACCCTTTTGATGGACTTGTGGGAACAAGCCTTCAAAAAGATGAAGTTCTGACAAATGGTAAGCGCCCATAGATTAAGCATTTTAATATTTCGAGTGTGTGCCACAGAATACCCACTTCGAGAAAGGTAATAATAAATCAAAACACAGAATAAAGTTATTTTAAGCGGTTCTAAACCATCTTGAAGTACAATAAATGTTTATAACGAAGAAAAAATTTATTAACAGATAATGAACAAAAATGTTATGAATAGATGAAAATATTATATTTCGAGCATGTACCACAGGGTACCCACTTCGAGAAAAGATGTTTTTTAATTTAAAATTTAACTTTAATTCTAAGAAAGGCTCTAATATTGTTACAAGCTAACACAAATGTATTTTTGTCTATTACTTACATAACACATTTGGTGGATGTGAAAAAGACTGCGCAACATTTCAAGCATCTAGTGATGTTTGACATAAAAGGCTCAGGGTTTGGTCCACCATTCAACAGGTCATAAAAAATACAATCCCATAAAGCATATCATTTTCTTGACTTGTCTGGTAACGTTTACATAATTATCGAATTAAACTGATCAAACTGGATGCTAAGGGGGGATTCCGATGGGAATTTTGTGGGCGGGGGGGGCTAACCTACCCGTTTGTCGCATATTCAGGAGGGGTATTAATGTTTATTCATCGTCTTCGCTAAGGTCTGGTGAGGCGGAATTCCTGCAACTCTGTCCTCTACAGGTACCATATGCAGCCGAGCAATCCAGTCCATGTTTTCTGCACGAACATCTCTGGGAGCCACAGTCAGATTTACAATTGCACCTAACAATCTCTAACAAAGATGCGTGAGCTGCTGGTAGGTCAGTTCTTACGGGTCACTTCTTACGGGTCCCAGTCTAGTGGCGGGAGCAGTCAGCAGAGCACCTCTCCATTGCTGTAGGTAGGTAAAGTCGCACACGAGCCACGGATGGCCCACACGGCCGGAGCTTAACCCGGTTTCTGTAGCATGAAGCAACTAGGAATATTGCTACTCCCCCCTGGATGGGATGCTAGTCCATCGCAGGGTTACCCCCAGCATTTTATCGCCGGTACCCATTTATACACCTGGGTGGAGAGAGACAGTGTGGAGTAAAGTTTCTTGTCTAAGGAAACAACACGACGGCAGAGACCAGGCTCGAACCACCGACCTTCAGGTTGAAAGTCCGACGCGCTAACCACTAGACCACCGTGCCTCCACATCTCCATTGCTGTACCTGGTGGTAAATCCTGAGGCTGTGGTAGACAGCGGCTGCCGAAGTAGGAAGGAGACATTCGGGCTGTACAAACGAAGTCCCTGTTGTGATATTTTGGCAGAATCTCGAATATCGTAACGAATCCAGGCTTTCGTCAGACCGGCCGTTGTATAGACAAACAAGGGACTTCTCTCCAGCTGCAATAATATCACTCTTTGTGGCATGTTCATTATTAAAAACCTCAGCTTGCTCCTGAAATAATGCATCCTACATAATCTTCTTAAGAGCCAAACCCTTGCCAATCCCATGTGTTCCTGACATTGTATCACATCCTAGAATTGCGTGAGCAAAAAGAATATTTGCGCAAGTTTCTGGTCCCAGTGCAGCCTTGATTTTCTTGATGTTCCAAATCTTTCTCGTCGTTGAACTTTGCTTTGGCTAAGGAATGAAAAACAGATCACGAGCCCTTCTATCAGCATGATGACAGAGCAAAACTAGGAGGTCTGTGTCATTTCCTACAAGGACTGTTGTGATTGATTTGGCGGACTGAACGGCCATTTGGACTATCATCAGGTCTGCGTCTCCTGGGGCGTGGATAATATTACGCCCCGAAAGTTGCAGTTTCTCCACAAGAAGATTTATGAGCCGTTTCTTGTTGGCGGTATTACTTAGAAACACGTACTTCTTCAGCTTCAAAACCATTTCGCCATCAAAGTTCACTGATGGACCAGAGACGCCGGATCTTCCTTGATGCGCGCAGTCCTTTGTGGAAGGCCCCTCTTCACATCCATCAAATACTACCGTAGCCTGGCCGTACCTTTAGGTCACGTGTTGTGCATGGAGCAAGAGAATTGTGGTGTAGGTAAAGCCCCGTGGCCAGGGAATGCGATGGAGGAGAGTGCCGCCATCAAGAACGATTCCTCGCTCCTTCCACGTAAGGCTAATAAGCCCGTCCTGGCTGATCGAACGAAGAATGAGAAAACAACCGAGCCTACAGGAAACTTTAACTACGTTCTTGATGGCGGCGCTCTAGGATGTGATACAATGTCAGGAATACATGGGATTGGCAAGGGTTTGGCTCTTAAAAAGATTATGTAGGATGCATTATTTCAGGAGCAAGCTGAGGTTTTTAATAATAATGAAGATGCCACAAAGAGTGATATTATTGCAGCTGGAGAGAAGTCCCTTGTTTGTCTATACAACGGCCGGTCTGACGAAAGTCTGGATTCGTTATGATATTCGAGATTCTGCCAAAATCAACAGGGACTTCGTTTGTACAGCCCGAATGTCTCCTTCCTACATGTACTTCTGCAGCCGCTGTCTACCACAGCCTCAGGATTTACCACCAGGTACAGCAGTGGAGAGGTGCTGCGCTCCCTCCGCAAGACTGGGGTTGGAAACTAGTAGATGGGAGACTCAGACCCGTAAGAACTGACCTACCAGCAGCTCACGTGTCTTTGTTAGAGACTGTTAGGTGCAATTGTAAATCTGACTGTGGCTCCCAGAGATGTTCATGCAGAAAACATGGACTGGATTGCTCGGCTGCATATGGTACCTGTAGAGGACAGAGTTGCAGGAATTCCGCCTCACCAGACCTTAGCGAAGACGATGAATAAACATTAATACCCCTCCTGAATATGCGACAAACGGGTAGATTAGCCCCCCTCAATTCCCATCAAAATCCCCCCCTTAGCATCCAGTTTGATCAGTTTAATTCGATCATCATGTAGACGTTACCAGACAAGCCAAGAAAATGATATGCATTATGGGATTGTATTTTTTATGACCTGTTGAATGGTGGACCAAACCCTGAGCCTTTTATGTCAAACATCACTAGATGCTTGAAATGTTGCACAGTCTTTTTCACTTCCACCAAACGTGTTATGTAAGTAATAGACAAAAATACATTTGTGTTAGCTAGTAACATTATTAGAGCCTTTCTTGCAATTAAAGTTAAATTTTAAATTAAAAAAAAAAACATCTCTCGAAGTGGATACCTTGTGGTACATGCTCGAAATATAATATTTTCATCTATTAATAACATTTTGTTCATTATCTGTTAATAACATTTTTCTTCATGATAAACATTTATTGTAGTTCAAGATGGTTGAGAACCGCTTAAAATAACTTTATTTTGTGTGTTTTGATTTATTATTACCTTTCTCGAAGTGGGTATCCTGTGGCACACGCTCGAAATATTAAAATGCTTAATCTAAGCATGTTCCACCACACGAATTTTGGGGAACTTTTAGTATGTTAGTAAGTTGACAACTATCTATCATTTGGCAGTGACAGAAATTCTGTTGCAATTAGTTTGACTTCGACTATAAAAATTTCATTAGATGACTGGAGATGGAAAATTACCAATGAAAATTGAATGAAATTTTCTTCTTTTTTCGGAGGATGGGTTTCAAGATGCAACCAACAGTGCCTTTTATTTGAAAGCCGTACTTTTATGTAAATTAACAAGGGAAAGAACGAGGGAATAGCCAAGGCGGGGAGCGTTGACCCGCCGGCCGCCAGGCTTCTGAAAGTAAATTCCTTGTGCTTTTTTATGATCTGAAAGCCTTTAAAGCCCCAAAAGAATTATCTTTTAAGGATTTTAAGAACATCGTTTCCTTCGATAGCTCAGTTGGTAGAGTGGAGGGCTGTAGAGCAAATAAAGGCATCTTTAGGTCGCTGGTTCAAATCCGGCTCGAAGGACCTTTTTGATACATTTTTCGCGCACAGATGATGCAGTTAGTCTTTTTCTGCCCCTTTATTCTTGGGCCCTTTCTGATACGCTGTGTTTTAATGAAAACGGAACAAAAGTTGTGCGTTCAAATAATCGCCGGCTATACCACGAATTACAGATACCTAATTTCATTGGACCTGAGTTTTACGCCGCAGCTCTGTTGTTTCCAGGGCTAGGGTCCATTGTTGTAGTGTTTGTTCTTTTGTTTTCTCAGCAAATGAATTAGCCTGTTCTGTTTTTATTTCGTTAATGCGCGCGTGCGCAAACGAGATATAGGTATGAGTATAAAAAGGGATGTTAAAAGTTGTTAATTTTTGTCCGGGGGGGGGGGGGGGGGGTTAGTTCCTTACACAAGCTATATTAGAACATTAAGGATATGGATGGTAATACCGGTTAGGATTTTAAGAAGGGCGTCGCATACGGCCACTAATTTTTTTGGGGAGTACCCCCAGACCTATTGTTAATTTCCCTAGGGAAATGGCATGTCGTAATGTTTTTAAGATTCAATATATCACGTTACCTATCAATTTTTCAAATTTGTTTTTAAGTGGATGTGTCCGAGACGGCTTAATTGATCTTCAAAGGTTCAAGAAATTTGTGTTTTTTCTTGTTGAGGAAAGGAGTTATTAGTAACTTGAGTTGAATTTATTAAATGAATGGCTTTGAGTTCTCATGGTATGTTATTATTTGATGAACTTTTGATCATAAATTACCGATCACGCAAACGAAAAGGCAGTATGGACTTTGCCTTTTGTTCTATTTTGGAATAGTGAATCATTGCCATTATTATATTTAGGTACATGGTAGAATGTATTGACGGTGATAAAAATTGCGCTTTGATTATGCAATAGTATGCAAGGGACCTCGTGAATTTGCTGATTTAGTCAAACTATATTATTTTGTGCAAATGTGAGAAGTTTTTGTTTGCTGCAATTCCCTCTACAGTTCTGTTCGCGTAAAATTTTGTTGTTCTGAATTGAATGACAAAGCAAGCATTTTAACAATCTTTTTATAAGCGATTTGAGCGTTTCGATTCAAGACAGACATTCTGTTCTCTTGCGCTACGCTTAGCCGCACAGAAATCATTTCCAATGTAACACTTACACGATTGCTACGGTGTACATATATCAAAGATACAATATAAATATGATGTATTCTAACTAAGATGAAATACATGCTGCGATTGCAGTATATCGTAAACACAATTTGTACATAACTGGTGCGTATAATGATAATAACCTGGGCCAGAAAAATATGCAGATATGAAAAGTAGCCCCGAGGAACAACCTCGTCGTAAGAATACTGGTAGGCTTCAATAACAAGTGTGAATCAAGGAGCACTCCTGTGCATATGACACGCATACCGTTATGCGTGCCCAAGGGAAATACATTTAGCACTATTACGGACTTAATTGAGAAGATATTATTTGAGTGCCAATACGAATAAACGTGTTTAGCGCAGAAAAAGAAGACGAATATCAAGAAGTAAGTGTAGCGTACTCACGGCATTCGGATTCTGACGTGGACAAGACAGTTAAGCTAGAGTGCCCAACTTAGCTTCATTGCATTAGTGTTCAACGTACCTTCATCGCATTCAAATTGTGCCGTGGACATGAGGGTTACCTTGGAGTGCTCAACGTAGCTTTATTAGCAAAGATATAGCAAAGTAAAAGCAAAAAATATATCTTCCCGATTTTTTTCGGAGACATTTTCGCAAAAAAATTCAAACTTCCCGAAATTTTAACAACATCTCATGTTTCCCCGAAAATTTTTCGAGTCTCCCGATTCCCGGCAAAATCTTCAGATTCCCGGAAGAATTTTGTTTTTCTCCCGAAACAGGCCTTCTTAGAGTTGTCACCCCCCGTAATGAACAATTACGTGAACGGACTCTGCCCGATCAATGACAGGCAGACATTGTCGCGACGATGAGTGGCAACATGTGCGTTTAGAATCATCGTAGGTGTCATAGCGGGTCATGGTCATTAATTAGTTCTTTTCTTCTTCAAAATCTCCATAAAATTCTAAGATGTTTATCGTGATAAGCTTCTGGTCTTATATATAAAGATCTACAAACGCGGATAAACGTAAACATTTTTCCGCCGCGTTGTGGCACACATCAAAGATTAAAATTGAATGATCCTAGCTTGTTTTTTAACTGGTTCTGCTCGACAGTTCTGACAGTTCTGGTCGGAATTAATTCTGTATCGCGATGATCCGCAATTTGCACCTACAGTTTCACAGTTGATACCAGTTGAACCTCTCGAACTCCCCGTAATCTCGAACTCAAATCCATTTCCCTTCGATGACCTTCGATTTGCTTTTTCAGTCATATACTATATGAGTCTAATGAGACTGCGAGCTAGATGTTGGAGATAGAGGGGTTCAACTGTATTTTCGAAGTCTTAAATGCATGTGTTTCAGAGTAATTTCCTGAACTTACAATCATGGGTGGCCAGCGACCACTGACGTATAAATCTTCGAGGTTACCGTCATCAAGTTTCTTCCCAAAAAGTCATAAAAGACCATAAAAAGAATTGACTTACCTTTTCCACCCTTCCGAGGCTTTTGAGTGTGATTCGTGTCGATTTCTGCGTTTTTTTTTTACTTTTTTCGTTTCCTCTTTTCCTCCTTGTGTTTTTCCATGATTGTGTGTACTTGTGATACGGGAAGAGTTACTTATTGACCCTTATTTGACGATATAAGATTACCAGAGATCACCAGAATTCAGAACACAATGAATGACTTTGAAATAAATGAGCGCCAAAAATCAAAGGTCACCGATATGTATGTATACAGGGAGTTTAGGGTCTGCTCTAACTACACGTCCGATCCAAGAGAGAGAAAGGGTATGGCCTTAATTTTGGGAACGAGGTTGGAAGACGTTTTAATAACAAATAGATCATTAAAACAGACCATCGCGTGTTGATATGGACGATATGAGTAGTATAGGGTCAATAATGTTTAACTTTTATTGGTAAATTGGTGTTTGAGTGTGTCACTTGCTTTTTTTATATTTAACTTTTATTGGTAAATTGTACAACTTTCTGAAGTCGCTATTTATTTTCAGTGTTTATTGTGTCGCTGTCGTAATTTGTCGTATCTTTGAAGCGGAATCGAGTTGCTTGTCGCTGTTGAGAACGTCTCGTGTCGGCAGTTTTCGGGGCCATGTCGCTTGTCGCTTTTACCCCTTGGAAGGCTTTTACTGAACTTATTCACATGCACAAAGTTCTTTTTTGTCTCATACATCCACATATACACTGCACATATAAATTGGCTGTTTAAAAACATTTTTAATCCCAAATGAAAATCGTTGCAACACATTTTAGTTCTGTTTAAATATCAAGAATAAATAAAGATAGTAAATATTTTTAACCTTCGTACTTCTTTCCCAAATTTCGATTGATAAGAAAATTTCCATTGTAATGCCATACAAGTCATTGCTACTAAAATACTGTGAATACAAAAAATAGAAAAACTACCGGTAAGTAAAAGGGCTCTCTCGTCAAGATAGATTGGACAAGTAGTTTGGCCACCCCCACCCCTCCTCACAAATTTCCCCCGTAGCAACCAAATTCGCCTCCTCATTCGCTTAATATAATCAAGTTGAAGTTTCCCCTCAGTAAAATGAAGACTATTTTGAACAAATACGCTAGATTAACATGAAAATTATTTACATTTAACTCGTGATTCATGACTTTTATTGACATGATTGATTTGGTGGCTCCTAAAAGAGCCCTTAAGTTCTCTACGACTGCAATGTCTAACTCCACGCGACGATTAGAACTACAGGTATTTTCAATCTTTGAACTGCAATAGACCATTTCGCAGCTTCACACATATTACCTATCACGTCTTTACTATATTTACCTATCAAAGGCACCCAACTTTTCCAATTCTTCTTGTCTTTTGTTAACCGTAAGTTCTCTCGCATTGACGAGATGGCTTTAAGAGCCCTTTGATTTAGTTCTGTAATGATGGGATACCGTCCATATAAAGCTTTGATTGATTGACTGATGGCAAGCGCATTGACCCAAGCACGGAATGAGAAGGGAAGGGAGGAGCACTGAAAGGGAGGCGGAACAGGGCGGCCCTCTCCCAGTCCACGATTTTCGATTTTCTTTTCACAGGCTTACCACAAATACGAAGCCTTCACCGTCGGGTAGACTGGTGTAAAATCACGACCAGTCGTTTTCAAAAGCTTGTCTTTTTGCCATCGACACGGATGCGACTGATGCATCTTCAGGAAAATGATTCCACTCTGGAGTCCGTCAGTTTTCAAAAGTTTGCGTTTCCGATGCGTATTCGTATCGATACCAACTGTGTCTAAACGCGAAGAAATGTCATCATTTTCAACGAGGGGTGGGGTGCTTTCATATACAAGCTGTATGGGTATGTGCCGCTGTAAAGGGTATGGTTTTCAAGCAATGGAGTCTGGGATAGGGTATAGAAATCAGAGTTTTGGTCTAAAATAGGGTATCATTTGCTGGGAAACTGATCAGTGGTGTGAAGAATTTAGTATAGACAAGGTTTACTTGGGATAAGGTCCTCAATCCGCGGTATTCCAAAACGTTATCATGTAAGTAATAACGCGGCGTCCACACAGATACATGTTCGTTTAAAAATGAAGACATTTCTTTGCGTTGTTGGTATCCGTTCCTGACACGAATACGCAAACTTTTGAAAATTTACAGACTCCAGAGTGGAATCAGTATTTTTTTCTGAAAATCTTTTTCACACTCCGCTCTACACCCTCTCCTCACCCCCACCCCCTCTTATTCACCCACCTATAATCTCGGACGGAATAAAAAGAGAAATAACACCTCCCCTCCCCCCGATTCAGTCATGGATTCGCGCGAAAACCAAAACGCGCCATTTTCCCATCACTGAACTGGGGGGGGGGGGGGGGGGGGGGATGTCCAAGATTGTAGTTTGCATTCCACCAACAGGACAAAATTAAGAGGCAATCAAAAGGCTCAACTTTATCGTTTATGACAAACAAGTCACTTATTTATTTACTTTTGGCAACTTGTTCACTCCGTTGGATTTTCAAACTTACTAAGCAATTAACTAAACAAACTACGCCAGTACAATTTATAAGTGATAATTTACGTACGGCGAGTCCTGTGGCAATTCAACAGAATATACAACATGTACAGTAGCTAAGGCTTCGTTTTGCTTTCAAGCCCACGCTTCATCGGGACTTAAGTAGTGTTACTTAAAAGATCACGCCCAAGAAGGCACGTGCTTGATGGTGTCTGACAGTGATATCGCTTATGTCAACAACAACAACAACAATACTTGGTAATTATCCAGCCTTGTTTACATCAGACGAATAGATGTTCTTCCCGTCACAATTAAGAAGTCTTCATCTCGCAAGATCTTAAGTGCATCTTCAAACTGTTCCCGGGAAATGGGCTGAAATGAAAAATAAAATAATCAGAAAATGTTTAAGTTGATGCACCTGTTTGCAAAACAATGATTTTTGAAATGGGGATGAAACATGCGAACAGCAACAGGGAGAAAAAAAGTTAGCTGTAGCTAACCTTTTACTTACTATATCCGTAGCACCTCCGTACAAACTTACTAACTCTTTAAAACATAGATATTTACTGCTGCCATATAATTGTCAGGAAAAGGACTTTTCTACGTATCTATTTATCTCCCTTTTATGCCTCCATCTAATCAGATGATTATTGCAAATTGGTCAGTCGTCTCTAAGAATAAATTACAATATAACTGTAAGTAATTAAGAGTCAGTAGTCAGTGGCAGCAGCTCCATTGAGGTTTGCCAAGAACACCAACGTGGACGGAGCCCAGACAACCCTGGATGGCAGAGCATTCCATTCCTTCATAGTGCGAGGAAAGTATGAAAACTTATAATAATCTGTCTGTGAAAATGGTACTCTATATGCATATTCATTAACATGACCACTTTGGCGATCCAATGATGTGAGATATTGCTCCTTGTTGATCCCAATTAGGCCATTGTGGATTTTACAGAAGATGGCTAGCCTATTCTTTTCAGTTCCTTCTTGTTTCCAGAGTGTCTTACCGCAGATCTTCGATCATTTTGGTAACGTTAGATGTAGTGATACCGATTTAAGACAAAACGCACTGCTCATCTCTTTACCATTTCTACTTAGAAAGACCTATGGTGATGAAATAATTGTGCTTCTCTGAATTGTGTGTAAGACCAACGATAGTTGCTTCAATGGAATTTGGTAAGGGAAATTAAGCAATCAATCTACACGGCTGGAGCTTAAATTGGTTGCTGTAGCATAAAGTAACTAGAAGTATTTTTAATTCCCCTGGATGGGATGCTAGTCTATTGCAGAGTTACTCCCAGCATTATGCTGCTAGTACCCATTTATACATCTGAGTGGAGAGAAAACGAGATGGAGCAGTAAGTTTCTTGATGAAGAAAACAACACGATGCCAGAGTCCAGGCCGTGAACCACTGACCTTCATGCAATAGTTTTACCAGCGTTTTCACTGAAGACGTACATCCAGGTTCAAATGCTGAAGCCATATATGTCTCAATGTACGACTGAGTATGGAGTCACGCAGTTATGGAGACATGTAGTGTAGTTTTAACGTTTGAGTCTGTGAACGAAATCCTATGGTGTGATCATTCAAATGAAACCTCTTCAGCAGTACTTTTGCATGGCACCATTTGTTTTTCAGTATTTTACAAAATGAAATTTGGGATTTCTTGAATTTTTATTTTTGGCACTCTCAGGAGGTAAAATTGAACTCACCATATCAGAAGCTTCTTTGAGCTCTTCATAAGTCTGTTGATATTTGACACTGGGTGCTTTGCCTTTGCTCAGTAGCAGTTCTTTGAGAGACTTTGCAATTTCAAGGCGGCGTTTTCTGTCAGACACGCTCAAACCAGTCGTTAGGATGTTGATGTCAATCAGTCCTGTTTTAGGGTCTGTAGCTGATTGTTTCAAAGCTTCACGGTGAAGTCTGTGGATAAGAATATATCAATCACAATTTTAGGTCTTTACGGAGAAAAAGAATACAAGGTACAGGCTAACCTGGCTTTTCCATTACAGTAAATTTTTGTGACACCTTGGAAATAGCAACCAAAGACTGATTGTTTTTATCCACTGCTCTTAGTTTCCAACAGAATCTTTGTTGAACAGTGTTCACTCCTATTTGTTTGTGGTTCCCTCCCCTTTACACTCTGTCTATGGCAAAATATTATGCAACATTAAGAATGTTTTCTAATTTCTCCAGCTTGCTGCCACCTCTGGAATCCCACATCCCGCTACCTCTATTCCCCCTCTTGTAGACCCCTACTCCCCACCTTTGATGACCCCCCTCCCCACCTTTGATGACCCCAATGATTTCCATGTAAGACCGATTCCAAGACTCCATTTGACATACCTTCTGGCCTCCTCAACATCAACATTTTCAACTTTCGATGACAGCCTCATCCTAGCATGCGCTTCAGCCAGACGAATAAGAGATTCAAGTTGACGAGGATAAGCAGTGATTGCACCACGGCTACTACCAACTTGGCGCATTTCTGTAACAAGCAAACAGCCAGCATTAGAAATTCTCCTGTCTGTTGTTTTTCCATAAAAAAACTAAAAAAGGGTCTAACATCTCACAAAAAGTAAAAGTAAGAGTAAAGTTAATGGGCAGGTGGTAGGTCAATTCTGACCTCATGGACAAGTAGTGCTTTTGAAATTGTGGGAGGGATGCAACAGTGTTACCGAGGTGAAGAGTGTGGAATATAGGGCTGGGTAGCTAGTACAAGAGGAAATGGGAGACTAACTAGAATGCATGGTCTGGTATATGGACAAAATCATAAAAAAATTCCTTTTTCTATTTATTCACTCAGTCAAACGTCAAGTTTGTAAAACTGCTCTTATAAGCTTTAAATCAAGAAAACAACACACAACACAATTCAACACTATTTTCATATTTTCCAGCATTTTTATTTCATTGTTATCTGTTTATAAAGCCCTAAATATCGCATTATTTTATAGAGGTTTTACTATTTATAACCAACACAGCCATTTAAAAGCACACAGTCAACCATACAAACACAGGAGCCCATACAAACACAGGATGGAAAGCCTGTGAATGCACCTTTTAAAATTTAAGAAAATTTCCCTTTTAACTTATCACTTCATCAACTGTAATAATTATTGAAAGGTCAATAAAATGCTTCCAAAATGTCCACAATAGTTAGTATAACATAGAAATGTCTAAAATGTCAATTTAACTGTCACTTCACCAACTGTTAGTAATAATTATTGAAAGGTCAATAAAATGCTTCCAAAATGTCCACAATAGTGTAACATAGAAACATTGATAATCTTAGAGAGAAATGGACTGACAAACTAAAATCTGAAAAGATCGAGCTTGTAACCGATAGCAACTGTTTCTTACCCACATAAGCCTGGATAAGGTACTGTGCTGCTTCCTCACTGAGTTTAGGGTTTACATATGAGCGGGCATAAGCAATGTAATCCTTGAGTATACTCATGTCCTTAAACAAAGACAAAAGGAATAATAAATTATTATGAGTAATTACTAATATTAATATTGGACTGAGTAATTCAGGTAGTACAGTAATATAGTACAGTACAGTATACTGAACTGCCTCCTGGTTAGCTCAGTTAGTTGGGCACCAGTCTGCAGAGTGGGAGGTCGCGGGTTCGAATCCCGGCCGGACCACTAACCAGGGTCTTTAATTAACTGGTAAGATCATGCTGTCTGTGCTCGAACATCTCTCAGTTCAGATGATCGCATCATTGGGCGGTGACGTTAAGCCGTTGGCCTTGTCTCCTACACCTTCTCACATTAAAATAGTAGGGGACGTAAAAGAACCCACATCACTGTTCGCAAAAGAGTAGGGGACGTAGTTCCCGGTGAAGTGGTCTGGTCTCCATGGGGGATTGATATCAATTGGGGCGTATGTCCTGTTTCTTTCTCCCGTCAAGGCGACAAAAGTCGGCACTGTGACAAAGTGACTAAATCTAATCGGGCAAGTAATTTCAAATTGTCTGAGCACACAGCACAAAACCAGTAGAGAGATCAGTAGAGAAACAGCAAGTGCGCCTCATTGACGTGCCGACAATGTAAGTGTCCACTTACAGCTATCCAATTTCTAAAAGATATATTGGACACCCACGTAACTGCACGCTCACTTTGTAAGAAATAGGCATGCAGATGACCAATCACAATCAGGAATTTTGAACACAATTAAAGCTGGCAAGTATAATGCCATCTTCAGTTTCAAATGGCAAAATATATTTCAAGTACAGTCGAACCCCCGCTAACGGACACCTCCCGTAGGCGGACACCTCCCAGAAGCGGACACTTAGTTGTGGTCCCAGCCACATACAAACACTACATTTTTAACCTCCCATAAACGGACACCTCTCTTAAGCGGACACTTTTTCTGGTCCGGAAGGTGTCCGTTATGGGAGGTTCGCCTGTACTGGTAAAAACTTCTAGTATTTAAAAGAGAAATTAGTTACAGATTATAACTGGAAAAATGTTACGTTTGTTAAGCTTACAAGGAATTCTTCCTCCTCTTCTTCCTGTGTCTGATGATATAACGACACTAAATGAGTGGCCAGTCGGCGATCATAAAACTCATCTTGAGGATCAAGCATCAAAAAGATCAGATCAAACCTGGGAAAAAATATTAAACAGCAGAAAGTTGAAGTTGCATCTCATGAAATTTGTTCACAGCGATTACTATTCTAGTTTTTAAATAAAAATTCCATTGTCTTGTAAACAGTTCTTCATAAATTAGAAAGACTTCAGTCAGTAAAATAACTCTGTTTTTTACCTATGACCTATGACCTATCTCTTTGAGGACCCATTGGTATCTTTCTAAGGAGGACACAACCACAGCCGTGCTTTAGCAGTGCCAGGCTTGTGTACTAATGATTGCCTTTGGGCAAGAATAACTTTTGCCCCAAAAGGTTTATTAAGATTTTCTTAGTACTCCTGGCATAACCTCCCAACATTATTCACTTGAGATGGACCTGACCTCACTAAAACGAGAAGTTAGGGTTGGTTCAGGGTGTGTCCATTATTTTACTTTTCTCTTCTTTTTACCTGGAAAGCAGGGTATGAGGAAGCTGGATATTCTCCACTGTCGTCATTTTAGGATCCCACTGTGACTTCATTGGATTAGCAGCTGCCAGGATTGATGTCCTTGCATTCAACTGACAAATGATGCCAGCCTTAGCTATTGACAATGTTTGTTGTTCCTTAAAAAAAAGGAGAGAATGTTTTACAAAAATACTGTAAAAAAGATCAGAGGGGGATCTGATCTTTCCACTTTCTGTTCCATTCACTGTTTCCTATAGATAGACTTCATGCGTCTTATTCTCCCATATAATCACCCTCCCTATTCCTTCCCTGTCCCCTCCCTTTCCCAACCTCCCTATTCCCTCCCTGTCCCACCCTCCCTATTCCCTTCCTGTCCCACCCTCCCTATTCCCTCCCTGTCCCACCCTCCCTATTCCCTCCCTGTCCCACCCTCCCTATTCCCTCCCTGTCCCACCCTCCCAATTCCCACCCCCTGTCCCACCCTCCCTATTTCCTCCCTGGCCCACCCTCCCTATTCAAGCCATTTACAATGAAAACACTAACCATAACTTCATGAAGAACTGCTCTGGTGCTGTCATTCATCTTGTCAAACTCGTCAATGCAGCAGATGCCATTATCACTCAAAACAAGAGCACCTCTGTTGATAAGAAAGAATAATAGGCCATTTGCACGATGACGTCATTTGACTACTACTACCAGAATCCTTCAGTTTTTTGTTTTGTAGTGCAAATTAGGGCTATTGTTATTTAAACCGCACTGGGATTACAAAATTTAAATAAGAAAGGAAAAAACGAAATGAATTCTGGTAGTGGTAGTCAAATGACGTCATCGTGCAAATGGCCTATTTGTGAATCAGGAGATTCCTTTAGCACAGCAGAATTCTGATAACTCCAGTGTTCGTGTTTATGCACAAATCATGCGCATCATATACGCATAGAACTTTTGTGGGATGTGCAAACACAGGGCCCAACACTTCCCTGGGACGCACAGAATTAAGTTTAACTTGAATGAAATAAAATAGCAGAAGGAAATGATAATTATGAATGAAAAAATAATTTATAGTTACTAAATTGTACAAAAAAATCTTACCCTCAAGGCCTTAACTTGAATCTGAGAAAAGGAAAGCGAGTGATTGAAGACACTCGTTAATTAATAAACTTGAACATATGAAGGATTCAATGTGGCCGCCAAAATACAGGGTGTCCCAAAAGTTTGTTCCTCTGATTTATATTAAAATAACTTTTGATTCACAAGCAATATATGCATCAAAATACCAGCAGTTCTTAACTGTTATGTACACTATTTTCATACGTAGTTTCAGTAGCCTGAGTGGCCTCCATTATTTATTTTTTTTTATCACATTTCGTAGCTGCCCCGGGATGGAGTGTGATAATTCTTGTAGCGTGGAAAACGGGACGTTTTCCAATGCTACTTTGAACTGCCGTTTCAGTTACTTCATGGTCTTCGGGATAGGATCTTTATATGTGAATTCATATATTATACTCAAGAGATTCTCGATTGGGTAATGATGTCTGGTGAATTGGCTGGCCACTCTACTTTCTCAATAAAATTGGGCAAATTTGTTTCGCACCATGTTTGCGTGGCCTTAGCTGTGTGAGCTGGTGCCTGTAACGGTGTTATTAGTCCCAGGCTCCCGGGGCCTGCTCGGGGTAAAGTTCCCGGATGGTCTCCCGCGTTCAGTTCTGTAAAACTCATGTTGTCAGCGATTAAACGAGTTGTGTTCTTCACGTTCTTTCAAGTTCATTGTCTCACAGCCTCGTTACAGTGCCCAGTCTTGAATGAATGTCATGTTACGGTTCGAACTGAAAAGTTTTCTTTTCATGGTTATTTCACTTGAAGATTTATGACACAGAAGTGTTGTGATAGCTGCCTTGTTGATTTTCCTCGTTTGTACTTTGCCTTCTCAAGGACTTTTTCAGCCTAATCGCTTAAGATCTTAGGTCTACCACTTCATTTCTCATCTTCAAAATCTTCGGCTCTTGATGACCATTTTACTACCCAATGTTCGCCTTTTTCGAGTAGTTTGGCGATTTGTTGAACAGAAAGATCAGCAGATCTAAGTATAGATACTTGTGCTTGCAAATAGGAGATTTTTTTTGCTTTTGAAGACTCATTTTAACCCGCTAAGCAAAACACAGACAAATAATTCAGAGCAACTAACAGCTGTGAAATGCTGTAAAATGGCGGGAAATCTTCACGCGCGCGCGATGATAATCTCATATTTGAGTGGGTAAATGAAAAAAAGGCCTGCTACATTTAAGTAATAAGGAAATTAAACTAGATTGTTTTTGTGAAAGTTTTTATTAAAAGGCTATAACATGAGTTAATACAGAATAAAATACAGGCCTGTAAAGTAGAGGAATGAACGTTTGGGACACCCTGCAGATATATTTGTACCAGACTTCCTCTCTCTCTATCATGTGAATCCGCTGTTCAGGGGTTACCGTGTAAAAGCCTTCGGATGAAAAATCACACCAAAAAGGACGCATCAGAACATCCTTTTTTGTGCCCATTTTTACTTGTAGACCCCTTTATTATTATAAACATAAAAGTAGCGAGTTCAAGGGTGAATAAAACATTGTTTGAGTGTTTTTCGGGTGTAAACAGGAAACATTCAGCAGAGAATGAGTCAGAAGCTTCGCCAAAAATTAAGAAAAGCGAGGGTTTATGAGAAGGGTTAAAAATTGTGCAGGACCCCTAAAATTTTGAAGCAAAGTGGCCCAGGATGGATTTTTTTTGCAAAACCTAGTGGATAACTGGATAACTCAAAAGTAAGTTCTTGAAACAAAGCACTTACGTTTGTAAGACCAACTGTCTAGTCTCTGGGTCCCTGGTGACATAAGCAGTCAAACCCACAGCAGAAGATCCCTTGCCAGATGTGTACTGACCACGAGGAACAAGGTTATGTACATACTGAAAGCACAAAAAGAGGCTTGGTTAGTGAATAGCACAGACTGTTTACACCAGCTTGGCAATTAGAGAGGATCACAGGCTCTATTTTTACAACAACAAAAAGTAATTATGAGTAATTAAATGTAGTTAGTAAGGTAAGCCGAGCAGTAGTAGTAAATTAGTTAGTAAGGTGGTAAGCTGAGTGAAGTCTTTTAATTACAAGCCATTGGGCTGAGGATATTATCTAATTTCTGTAGCATGAAGTCTAGGAGCACCAGAACTATTGCTGCGAGGGGGGGGGGTGGGGGGTGCATCGTCCTTAGTCTGAATTGCAAACCTCGTCATTTTGCAATTTTGCTAGATTCCTGTGTCGCTGTCAAAGTTTTGTGCACTACCATGCTGCAAGTTCGCAATTTCAGAGCATCTTCTGTGTGATTTCTAGTCCATGAAAATATCACCCCACACCCTACCAGCCCCCCCAACATGAAGTGGGAAAAAGAAAGAAAGGGAAAGAGAAGGGAAAGAGAAATTTTTGAGATCTTTTTAGACATAACTTTGTATAGTCTACTAAGAGGAGTTTGTTGACCATAGAGCTATCTCTACCTGAAGTAACTGTGACTTGCTTGTTCCAGGATCACCACAAAGAAGAATATTTACTTCTGACCTAAAATAGAAAAGAAACTGATATCAGAAATATCCCAAACAACTTTCAAAGTTGATTACTTCTCAGCGACTCTTACCTGATCACTTTTTGCTGCTCCACAAGCAAGAAAGTCACAGACTTTGAGGGTGCATTACGCATAAAAATTTCTCAAACTCATTAACCCTTTAAGCCCTCATTTCCTATACAAGCAATGGGGAGAAATTGTTTGGATATCAAGAGAATTCATCTTGTTTGATCATGTCCTTAATTCTCATGACCTTTTTGATTGATAAGACATTGATATTACAAGGGGAAATTTGATGCTGATCACTCTCAGGGCTTAAAGATTCATCAAGTTTGAACGAAGAAAATCATAGGCATGACAGTGGATTGGAAGCCGGGTCTTAATTAGAATAGATTTTAGTGATGTAATTCCTCCATTTTCTCTGTATTTAATGACCAGTTTGAGAAACTATGTGAAATACTCAAAAGAGAGTTTCAATCCAGTATCCAAACACCTTGAAGTCGGCTAAAAAAACAATGTTTTTCTGTGTTTGAAAATCCTGATGAAACAGTCTTCCTCGTGTTTGATATAATTTTTTATTACCTCAAGTGTTTTGATGTTGATAGATCGTGGTTAACCATCTGCCTGCATAAGAGAATTGAATGATTTGAAAAATAAATTACCAACCTAAACTTTCCTCTGCCAGTGTCAGTAAAGTCTTTGTTTGCTCCTCCAAACAGTTGACACAGGATTCCTTTTTTGATATCTTCATTTTCATAGATGCTAGGGGCTGCAAGAATATTTAAAGATGCCAGTTATGTTTGTGAATTAAATGACAATGTGGACACCAGACACTCCAAAGAAAACTCTAATTAACAGCTGGGATATGCTTACCCTAACTTTTTATGGTTAAAGTTCCTCATACCTTGGGAAAACTTAGGCAATTCCAAGGGGGTGAAAAATAATTTTATCCATTCCCTCAAAACAAAAACTTTCTGGGAATATTTAGAGATTTCTTAATGAATTTGAAATAATAAAAAAACTCTTAAATCAGAAGTGCCTCGACCAGAATTTACGGTTACCTGCTTAGGTGTTTTAAACAAGTTTTTCAGTGCTAATAACCTGCAAGCTCAGTGGCTCCACAACTGATAATCTACATGCAGACACAGAATTTTCACTTACCCAATGCTTTGGCAAGTCTTTCATAAATATCAGGTTGCTTTGCCAACTGCTGCAGTTGCTCAACTCTTTCCTGACTGAATGTCACAACACTGAAATAAAATTGAAATGTAAATGCTAATGCTACCAAATCTGATGCTCTCAAACAATACAGTGGAACTCTGGGGCAGTTTTAAACTAATTCGGAAATTAAGTTCTCACCCGTCAGGATCTTTGGAATAAAGCCTTTTCTTGTCTGTCTTCTTGAAGTGGATAACGTCAATGTATGTCTTGTAAACAGCCTTCACATTTCGTTGGCGCGGGTTTACACGCATGGGTGTGGCTCTATAAATTCCTGTCACCGTAACCCTGACCAGAACAGAAGAGTTGTTAATGCAAAGTGAACAATAATTTGCTGAACAATATTTTAAACATGTAGACTGTTCTTAAATAATACCTATCTCCTGGTTGCACAGCATCCACTAAATCATTGTGTGAGAACAACATGATGGTGTGTGGAGTCTGTCCAGGTGGCATATCATCTGAAAAAGAAAATGGTCAATGTCACAATCAAACATCTCCTTAGGCCTGGTTCAAACGGTGTACTTCACATGAGCCAAACCTAATTCAACAAATTAAGTTCATGTGAAGCATGATGTCTGAATCAATTGGAACAGCTGATCTAATTTGGATTGACTGTTTTTCCCGCCTGGCTCAGCTGGGAATAACTGCTGTGGACCAGCTTAGATTCAGATGGTGAACTTTGCATGAGCCAAATCAAATGCATAAATTGTTAAAATCTATTCAACTTACCCAAATTGGCAATTTTGTCCATATTGAATTAATTCAGTCAGGATTAATTAGTTTGGGTCAGCCTAAATTTAAAATTAGGTTTCGCTTATGTGATACATGCATGGGCCTTAGGATAATCGCCTGCAAGGGAACACTGGATAATAGATCCCGCCCACAATCACTGCTTTTGATAGTTGCAATAAACTGGCCAAAACTGGAAAACAAAGGCAAGGAGGTCAAAGCGTCCATTGTAAACTTGATTCGCTTGGTATGTAGTATGAACTTGTCAACTACATGTATATTAACACTGTCTTAAATAAAATTTATAGCCTTGATGTGACTGCAGCCAATGAAAGGTTTGATTCAGTGATCAATATGTGAAGATGACAAAATAAAATACCTGGGGACTCCTGCAGCTTAGTGATTTGTTTGTCTGTGTACTGTGATCTGTTGTGAATCAGCACCATGCTGTGATTTGTGTTGCAATTACGGCACAGGGCTGGTTCAGAAATACGACCACGATCAATCTCCACAGTCACCGATGCATGGCAGACATAACACTGGAAAAATGCTGAAACGCAGAAACAAAACAGAGTTGTAAACAACATTCTTCATACATCCAGAAAGGAGTAACTTTCAACATGCATACAGGGCTCAAAATTAAAAAAAAAGTTCAGTCGCCATTTTGCGACTAGATACGAAAATCAAGTCGCAAGTTCACAAATTTTAGTCGCAAAATTAAGTAGCAACAATTAGTTAAAAAATAACTTTGACTAACAAATGATTAACAAGACTGATTTTATTACTTCAACAGCTTTCACATTATCTCTAATGATGACTGTACATGTACAGAACGAAACATGCAATACTATAAACTTTGCCGCCACATTCGTAACGATCAAGACATTTTTCTCTATCTTAAAACTAGTGTACAACTCAAAATTATATTTTTTGGTGAAATTAGCTTCCAGAAAGGATACAATCTGGGAACATATTCACTTAAACGTCCGTCACCATTGCGAAATTGATGACACTTTGGCGGATTCTACCTGGCCGCGATCGGCCGCGATGACAGCTCTAATCCAGCGGTTTAACAAACAAAAATATGAGCCTGCAATACATAATGAATAAGAAACCGCTGCAATGGCGGCTGCGATCGAGGGAATAGCGCGTTGCGTCGTAACATTGCGGGTAAAATACGTACAATTTTACCACATATCTTCAAATGTCTACGATAATCAAGGCACACAACAATATATTTTTTCAGTTCTTTATTTATTTTGGCAAAAATAGTGGCAAAGTAGCGACTGCTAGGCTTTTTATTTTGTTATTGGCCACGGCAAAAACTACTCACAAATTTGCGACTCCTCTGGAAGTTTTAGTCGCAAACACAAAAATTAAGTCGCAAATGCGACCGTATTGGTCGCAACTTCGAGCCCTGGCATATGACCAGCAATGCAGTGAGCATGACTTTTCGACATAATACCAGGATAGACAGGCCTACAGAAAAGTAAAGTAATGGCGTCACGGGATGGATACTCAGGCATATTAGTGATGGGGAGGTGCAAATGAGGTCAAATTTATTAGACCCCAAGAAAGCTCCATTATAGGCTAAACCTAGACCCCAAAAAATCTAACAGCCCAGAGGGTAACCCTTTTTTTCTTGTTGTCATTTGTATGTATCTATAATTTATATACATGTAAGCTATAGCAAATGAAAATGGGTTCAATTGTTTGACATAAATTTGAGAATGCCAGGGTCTTCTTTTTATCAAGTAAGTGGGCTTGAAAAAAACTTGAATTCCAGCTTGCCCTTGGGACAAGCAACTTTCACATTTTGCTTGCTCTGGGGAATTATGTGCTTACCAAATTTTACTTTTTTGTTTTAAATTTATTCACTGGACAGCTTGCCTAAGCCTTCCCATCAGGCAAACAGACAGGAAGAATACTTGCCAACAGAAAAACCTACTTGTCCCAGATGAGCCCTGCAACCCTAAAAAGTCCCTGACAAAAAATAGTCAGAACATTTCTAATCCCCAAAAAAGTCCCCAGACCACTACTGGTAATTTTCAAACTGAAAAGAGCTTCCAGTCACTAAAATACCTGAGTACCCCCCCCCCCCCCCCCCCCCCCCCCCTTCCCAGGTAGTGTTTGCACTGACCTTCTCTCATCTCTGGTATGATTTGTGACGTCCTGATCACCATCCCACTGATTGTAATCAGAGTATCAATATCTGCAAAAAAGGGAAAAAACATTAATGAGAAAACTAAGTTATCTACCAGCTGTTTAGCTGTTGTCGTGACAAACAACAAAAAAATCACATTAGGAATGCATTAAAATCATTTTAATATCAATTGATTATTTTTAATAGGAATTATAAGTTTATTCTCACCTTCTGGATTTAGGGATCGCATATTCTTGGTTTTGTCAACATTGAAAGTTCTGACCTATAAAAATTACCCATAGCAATGTTAAAAGCCACAAGTGTGTACAATTTGTACTGAATGCAAGAAAAGTGAACAAAACATATTAGCTCTAAGATTGACATTCTAACTTTTCACTCAAGGTCGCACCCAATAATTTTGATTGTTTGGTGGGGAAAAAAACTGCTCTCCCTTTTTTTACATTTAAAAATGCAGTAAATTAACTTAGGGTATATTAAATCAAAATAAAACATTGAAAAAGAAAATTGATTATCTCACTGCACCTGGATTTGATGTTGAAGTTGGGCATCTGGGTACTTATCAAAGAAAACTTCATTGACAGCCATGTCAAAGGTTGGAATAACTTCTTGTGGATAACAAATTAGCTGTCTGTATAGATCGGCATCAAAAGTCTTCAAATGGCCACAGTCAATGTTCAGGAAAGGTGTCTCCAATACATGAATCTGTGGAATTACAGAGTTCAGTTAGTGTTGACTTAATTTGCATAGAATGTCTTGTTTCAGAAAACAACTATACCCATCTTATGGAAGGTTTTTGTTTTGAGCCCCCCACCCCACTTCTCTAAAATTCCATATTAAGCTCCATACTTTCCTTTAAGATCCCTCTTGAAATTTCCAATGACCTTTCTTGAGGTGCGTATGGATATGTTGTGGTTCAAATTTTTGTTTGTCCTAGATTCATTATCACAAACTGCGACAAAGGAAAACAGAGATCAAACTGGTTTGAAAATTTTCAACCGAAGAAAAATTTCAGCCACAACAGATACATTGTATTTCCTGGAACTGCACAATTTGAGATCAGAGGGGTGGGGTAAGTGGGCTTCAATTCAAATTCAGGTGTCTATTACACTGGAAATGAACATAAATGAGATTGAATGTGTCAGGAGTTCTGACAAATGCTGACACTGCACAAAAAGTTGAGCTAGAATTTATGCAATTTAAAAAAGACGCCTTCAATGCATGAATCTGCACAAAGGAGTTCAGACAAGTATTGACTATGAAAGGGAAATTGAATGATGTCAATAGTCAATTCCATGACAAGTTGGAATGAGTCAGGTTCTTCTACTTTTGTAGTTTACCTCATCAAGACGCTGCATGTAAACTGGCAACAGGGGATCAAAGCCTTCACCCATATCCTCTGCTTCCTCATCTACAAACTCGGAAATAAATTTTCTAAACTTCTCCTTTGTGTCACTAACAACAACATCAGTTCCCCAGATGACGAGAGCAGGGGCTGCTGCAGCATCGCTTGTTGGTCCAGTTGGCTGATCTGTGGTGTCAGATGGCTGAAAATAAAATTAGAAATAAAACTAGAGTCAACAATCCTTACAAATAATCCTGGTCTGTTGATATGACATAAATAATGATATCAATAATGCTTGGTCTGTCAACAAGATATTACCTGGTAGTTATAATATTCTTGAATAAAAATTATCAACACTCACTGGTTGGTTGTCTCCTAGATTTACATGACGCATGCGGCGATCACTGCGGATGTCACTGCGATGACGAATGGGAGTACCAGCACTACACGTTTGTTAAGGAAGCAGTAATTATTAGAGATCAGTGATTTTGCAAATTCGTCAGTTTCAAATCAAGCTCAGAAAAAAATGCTGGCTAGATACAGTAACAATGACGATGAAGTAAACAGAATTGTTACCTATCGATTCAGAAGTGGAATCATAGCCAGTACTTTTTAGGTTTAATTGGTAAGATATAAGATTAATTTGACACATATACCTTGAGTCAAATTTTCCAAACAAAATCTGAAACTCAGCTTTTTCATGCGATCAGAAATTTATTAAACCTTCGACAAGGATGTCAGAGATGAGCAGCAGCAATCTGACTGAAAAGCAAGCCAACAAAAATAGCTAAACCAGAGTATTTATGAACAGTCTGCATTTGGGGCTGTCAATAAGGGTTGGTAGCAGGGGATTTTGATAGAAAACAAAACATTAACAACACCAGAAAGCAATTTTCCCGCCTATTTTTTCTTTATGATTTATTCTTCCCCTCCTATTTAAAAAATTAGTGACAGCCCTGGTATTACAATGTAGAATAAAGTGAAAACTTCCCAACAACTAAAGATCTTTTCATCTATGAAGGATACACACTCCCGTGTGGAGTACCAGCTGCCCTTGAACTTGGCGTACCACAAGCATAGTTCAGAGGGGAACTCAGGTCAATTTCACTTGTTTCCAGCCCTGCTCTGGTTTGAGGTGATGAGAACTGTGAGCGGTCCTGTGGTCCTTCTGATGGTGATGTAGGTGCTAAGGGTAGTGGGGATGATGGTTCCTCTACACGACGGCGTTGAGAAGGTGGTGAAGCCACAGGAGGGGCTGTTGGAGAGGTAGCCCGCGAGCCTCTGCGGCTGCTACGAGTACTACGAGTGCTGGTTGTTGAGGCATCAGATGCTAAAATGGAAAATTTTTGTCATAATTTGTTTGAGTTTTATTTATCAAAGCTCAAGATCTTGAAAGCCTAGTGGTTGATGGCATATCTAATTTATTGCTTAAAATAAATTTTAATTCAGTAGTCAGATTGTCTATTATTTTGCCATAAACTTCACATCATGTCAAGCACAAGATACAAATCCTTTTTAACCTCTAAGAAATCAATTCTCGTTGCAAAAGACATAGTTTTAAGTACAGAGCTAACAAACAAAATAAGTCTATAAATATATTAATCCAATGCAGATCAGCAAGATAATTTTATATTTCTGACATGGGCTGAAATGTTTATAATGCATTACTTTGCCTTTGTAAATGCTCATTCATCAAATGTTAAGGAAAATCTTAAAGTGAAAACGCCTTTACAGAACCAAGCAACCGATTTTTCAAATGTACAAATTATGCACAAATGTAATGCACAAGAATTCGAATGTTTATGAGTCGAAAATTAATTCTTTACAGTTGTTTCTTTCACTTCCCATATTATACAGAAAAAGATTCCTGTTCTAAGCCAATTTTCTCTCAAATGACACACGACACAGTGTAGAATTATTTTGAAAATGTCCGTGTGCAAAGTGTGTTGGATGAACTTGGTAAGACGACGCGATCGATCGAACAACCTCGTGTGCAAATTAGATCGGTATATTTTCGCATTAAAACTTCCCTCGGCGAAAACATAAACCAAAAGCCTAAATAATGGATAGTCTTAATATTCAAAAATTGATCTCATTATAAAATACGTACGCGGTGGGCTTGCTCTGGAGCGTTTTCTTCCTCTCGGCGTTGAAGGAGCAGACATCTTTTTTCCTCGCTGCAAAGCAGACTCACGTGTCAAAAAGCGCGGGAAATGTATCAGGTGACAGAGAGGCTCGCATGGGATCCTGGGTGTATCAAATCTTACCCCGACCCCGTACCCTCGGGAAAAAATAATTTTTGCAAGTGCTGCATCTATTGCCAAGAATCGATGATATATTCTGCCAAACCAAACACGACAAAATCACCATTCTCGGCAAGAGGTTACCAAAATTCGTTAGTCTTCAGAAAATTTCAGTATTTGGACTGAATGTCCAAGCTCTGAGCGCATGGCGTTGAAGTTTTTAACCCGCAACCAACCTCGTGTAGTAAACGTAATATTTTAATGCCTAGCTTTTAAAATAACCAAAAACCAAATCTTTTGTTGGTAAACATTTTGTATATAACATAACTTTTCGGGCCGGATAAGTTTCCGGGACTATCGAGAAACGCACACGACAGCTGATCTATTAAAGGACTGAACATATGTGCAAATCCGCCCGCCAATCTGTCATATTTTTTAAATAGCGGAATCTGTCAATCAGCGCTTTCTTTTTTTTTGCGCAAATCTGAATCCACAAATTACTTGTGAGCTTTTGAGATGCAATAGAGAAACGTTCTGACTTGAGTCAAGAGAAAATGAACCCCGGGTTCCAGCGTCTTTATTAATTATTACTATATGTCTCTCGGCTATTTTCGCCGCCGCCTTCAGCGTGTCGCCAGAGAACATCTGGTACCCAGGATAATGACCCGTACGGCCCTGTGAACCTCTTCTTTGCAAAACCATTTGTGAATAGATGTTCGGGAATACTGTACTTAGCCTAGAAGAACAAAGCTAGGGCAAAATGGGACAAATACCCAATTCCTTTTCACTTTCGCGGGGTTAGAATTCGCGAAAATCGTACAAAATTGTCCATTAGTAAAGTTGGCGCGGGTAAAATCGTCACTTTTGTACAAATACTGACAAAAGTATAAAGCTTCCAATACAAACAATAGAGAACATTAGTTTTTGCGGGCTCAATTTTAACGATGCGTGAAGATAACGATAAAAGACACCAGGATAATCTTTGGTAATGCTGCTTTGCAACCCGAAAGCAGGAGCCATGATCCCCGATTATGGCTCCTGCCAAAAGTAAATATAAGGTCAATTTGTGCAAGACAACCAAAAAATCATATACTAGAAAAACTGATTAGAACTGAAACTTCATTTATTGAACATAAATAAAATAAGTAAAATAAATTATTCATTCGTTTTCGTATTTTATTTTTAACGGTATCGTATTAAATAATTTGGGTGTTTCTTGGTGTTGCGGAAGATATTGTTGGTTAGCTTTTGTGTTGTGGTGTGGGTATTGTTCAGTGTCTTTTGAATCTTTTGTTTTACGTCATTTGGTGACCACACCATCCGCAACACAAAGAAACTACCAATAATTTATTAATTATTTAATATGTTTATTTATTTCTTATTCATTTATCTAGTTATTTACTTGTCGAATTAGCCCGACTGTTCGCCTTTCTTTCTTTTTTTCAAAAGGACAACATAACGTAAAAATACATCAGAAATAATTGCAATTGTGGTATATGAAAAAATATCCATAACTTACAAAAATAAATATTAAAAACAATTTCATTCGTTGAAATATGGTACATTTGAAAAATTTATCTCATAAAAATTCAAAATCAGATTTAAAAATTCTGGTCCAATCGCTCTGGCTCAGTCTGGCTCCTGGTGCATTCTCGTCCCCAGAGCTCCACGGTTTTTTTAAATTGTGTCTTCAACCGTTGACCAAACGGAAACGAAGGCTCTGGGAAAGAGAATGCCCTTGGTGATATTTACTGCACTTTTGGTTTCGCCAGCGAAACCAGAAGTGTGATAGTCGACAGTCGAGAGAATGGACGGGACCAGGAGATGGGACTATGCCTTCATAGAACTTATTCATCCTGTAACGGCGGGTCATGAACATCCTTGAGCCAATGATGATACGTTCCGTTTATGTAGTGCTTGAATTTTCGCATCACTGTATTACCCACGGTAGCAAACCTATCTGCCATCACCTGTAAATAGACATAAGGAACAATGCATTAAGTCTTCGTGCTCAGGCTCCGGCGGCTAAGAGGGGCCAGGCAGCTCTGGAGACGAAAATGTTTTACAGTTCAGGGGCGTAGCCAGGACTTTTTCAGAGCTACACACAATCAATTTTTAATAGCACAAACTCTATGTATTCTTACATTCTAAGAAACTCGATTTATAATTTATTTGTACCAAGACCGTATACTGAGGTTGGAAAAATAGCTTCCACTATAGAGGGGCAGTTCTCTGGAATAGTCTATCAAATACTATTAAAGGGCAGACAAGCCTGAAATCGTTTATATCATATTTGTAATTTAGTATAATTTTAAAGACCATATTTATTTTTTTATTGCATGATTTTTGCACGGCTCTCTGGAAGAGCATTTTTATGAATGGGATTCCGTGACTAAATAAAGATGATTGATCGATTGATTGAATTTTCAAACATCCCTACCCCATCGCTTACGAGAGGTGATTGTACATGGAGGTTCAAGTGTATAGTGTGTACATCTCAATTACAAAGTCCCCCTTCGCTCTTCCTAGAAATGAATTACGTTTTCTAGAAAGATTGAGTACGGCCAGATAGAGTTCTGCTGACAAGATAGAAGATGAAAAGAACGTAAAACTACGAAAAGTATTGATCATTCGTAGTTTTAATTATATAAGTGTTGTAGATCAAATTTATCCTTGGTTTCAATTTTATTTTCCTTTGTTTAAAACTCATTATCATACATTACTATAGCCAAAAACAAAGGAAAATAAAATTTGAACCAAGGATAAAAATGTACTACAACATAAGCAAAATTAATGATACATTGAACGGTTCCATCACCCTACCTCCACGGCTATTTCTTCTGATCCTAGCCTGAGGACTCCTTTATAGGCTGGGTTGTTGACAGAAGCGTGCACCCCCCTGCTCTCTATATCGTGCAGATATTCCAGCTTCAGCTTTGATATTAAATCTTGTTTGACGGTGACACCAACTTCACTTCCAGAGTCAACAATGAACTGTATTAGTTCTGATGAGCTGGCTTCTGAAAAAATAGAAACGAGAGTCAACAATCAACGAATAGACAAATTCTTCAGGCGGTGCTCTAACTTACTTCCAATACCAACTTTTATATACACGAGTCTCAGTTTAGTCTCCGGTCTCCGAAGGGGGGTGAGGGAGGAGGGGGGGGGGGCTACTGAAGGCTCGTGAAGGCTCGACTTTGAATGAATGGGAGATCTGCTACAAACTCATGACCTCGGACAGACTGTTACTAACTGGTACTGGCTGAATGTTCTACTGAATGACTGCTTGACTGACTGACTGACTGTTTGTCTAACTGATTTACTAAGTTAACTTGCTCTAATCTAGCTAGCTGGTTGGTTGGGTATAAAACTGATTTGGGCAATCCTTAAAAGTTAAAATGGCTGAATGGACGTGTCCTAAAGTAACTACCTGACTGACTGATTTGCTGGCTGACCGACTAACTGGCGGAATGACCAACTGACTGCCTGACTGACTGGCTAACCGACTGACTGGCTGACTGGCTGACTGACTGGCTGATCGACTGACTGAATGAGTGACTGACTGGCTGACTGACTGACTGACTGGCTGACTGACTGACTGACTGACTGACTGGCTAAATGACTGACTGGCTAACTGACTGACTGACTGACTGACTGGCTGATCGACTGACTGAATGACCAACTGACTGGCTGACGGACTGGCTGACTGACTGACTGGCTGACTGACTAAATGGCTGACTGACTGGCTAACCGACTGACTGGCTAACTGACTGACTGACTGACTGGCTGATTGACTGACTGAATGACCAACTGACTGGCTGACTGACTAGCTGATGGACTGACTGACTGGCTGGCTGACTGACTGAATGAGTGACTGACTGATTAACTGGCTGGCTGATTGACTGAGTGTCTGACTGACTGGCTGATAGACTGACTGACTGACTGACTGGCTGACTGACTAAATGACTGACTGACTGACTGACTGGCAGACTGAGTGACTGACTGAATGAGTGACTGACTGACTAACTGGCTGGCTGGCTGATTGACTGAGTGTCTGAATGACTGGCTGATAGACTGACTGACTGACTGATTGACTGACTGGGTGACTGACCGACTAAATGGCTAAATGACTGACTGACTGATCGACTGACTGAATGACCAACTGACTGGCTGACTGACTGACTGGCTGACTGACTAGCTGATCGACTGACTGACTGACTGACTGCTGACTGACTGGCTGACTGACTGTCTGGTTGATTGACTGACTGAATGAGTGAGTGACTGACTAACTGGCTGGCTGATTGACTGAGTGTCTGACTGACTGACTGATCGACTGACTGAATGACCAACTGACTGGCTGACTGATTGGCTGGCTGACTGGCTGGCTGGCTGATTGACTTAGTGTTTGTCTGACTGGCTGATAGCCTGACTGGCTGAATGACTAACTCACTGACTGACTGATTAACTGACTTACTCACTTACTTACATTTACACTTACTTACTAACTAACTGACAGGCTGACTGACTGACTGGCAGAATCACTGACTCACTGACTCGCTGACTGACTGACTGACTGACTGACTAGCTGACAGACTGACTAGACTGACAGACTGAATACTAACTCACTGACTGACTGACTCACTCACTCACTCACTGACTCACTGATTCACTGACTCACTGACTCACTGGCTGACCTAGTACCTACCTGTCCTAGCATATGAATGAAATACATTTTTTACAAACAAATCCCGCTCTGCACTTACGATCACCAGTGTCAGATTTGAGATATCCAGGGACACAGAGAAAAGGATGGTTGTTATCTGTCATGTCTGGAGGCTGGCCCCAGTATCCAACGCTGACAACATCAGTAACATTTACATGAGGGGATCTGTTCCCCTTCAGGATAGATACTGCCGTGAATAAATAAATTTAAAAAATACAGTTAATTACTGCATGTGTAGTCCTCAAGAAATACTTTTCGTATACTGTTGCAAAAATGAGGTATATGATTTGGATTAAAAACGTGAAGCCTCGCTTGGTAATTAAACAATATAAATATATTACAACATTTCATTATCCTTTTTTTATGATGTAAGAAGGATGATAAACTCTTTGACCATTTAAAAAGAATTATTAGAAATTAAACTTTGATACTTCAGTATGATATAGCCCTGTGATCATTATTAAACATCAGCGAAGTTAAAAAATAACATCAATACACAGTAGGAAGCAGACCTGAACATAGAGACGCTTATTAAAAGACTTCAAAACTCGTTGGCAGTTATATGTAAACGGGTCAAAATAGAAGAAACTAGCATACGTTTTTCGAGATACTAAAAACTACTGATAGAATCTAGATACAATGATTTGTATGTAATACAAGAGGAGATTCGAGCACGAGTTCGAACGAAAAAAGGCACAAAAAATAATGTCGGATTTTTAAAATGAACTCTTCATATCGAATTTTTTTCCAAATCTCACGTAAACCGATCTATCATGAGTAGGATAAACGTTATAGCAGATAAAGCAATCATAAAAACAAACTAAACATAGTGTTTTAAAATTTATATACACTTTCAAACGAACGGCATGGTTGATTCATTAGAAAAAAGTCCGTTTCCGAACGTATTCACTTCAAATATTACATATAATATACAAAGGTGAGAAGCTCATACAATCTCGGACTAAGTTTGAAAGTGAATTTAACACTTCCATCGACTGGAAAAGTTGGTCAGAATGTTACAAAATTCGAATAAAACTGAACTGTTTACAAACTGAATCGCGTGCGACACGAGCGAATGCAAGAGGTGGAAAACCCAATGGCTTTGAACAGTTCAGTTAGATGAGAACGACTGATATTTTACAACTGGAACTGAAATAAAATGGTTGTAGCTGATCTAAAAGTGTTTAGAAAATTTATATAAAAACGATCTTAACATGATGTTTTTAAAATTATTTATGTAGAAGGACCTGAACTGATTTTTCGATCATTCGGTTTTGATATTCATCAAAAGTTTGATATGTCAGTTATTTTCGACGCAGTTTCTTTGTCTCACGACAAAAGTTCATTTTAGGAGCAAAATTCTGTGATATATTATTGTGAAAAGTTTAACTCTAGAGCGAAGAATACAGTATAAGCCCAAAATATACGTGGGAAACTGTGACGTTCACTATTCATTTTCCTCGTGCTCAGCAAATCTTAGCCCCACACGACACACTGTCGATATCTTACTTCAATTCAGTATACCGGCGCAACATCAGTCGAAATCTGCTTTGGCGAACTCACTACGAATCAAATAGGACTACTGTTCACGACCTTACCATAATTTAAACCTTTTATTGCAAAAAGATCAAAGTGGTTTCGTTTTAAGAACAAATTGTGCTTCCTGAAGAACGATCATAAAAGCAGATAGGTCATTCAGCATATGTTCTCTTCCGATTTTATTTAGCCAAGTTCATGCATTAGTGTATTTTTTGTTATTATATCCTAACTGTTTACCCGAATGTATCAAAATATATTTGTATTTCAATGTAGTTAAAGAACTATTTTAATTCTTCCTTAGTAACCACAGTTGAAGACTGACAAGCAAGAAGACTGACTTCACAGGTTGACCATAAATAGGTTCGAGAACACAACGGTTACAGCTAAACAAGTCAATTGAAATGACTTGTTCGCATGCCTTGTGCATTGAAAAGGCTTCCTAATTTAAAAATGTAAACATTTTAATGGTTCAAAAATTAATCGAAATCATGTTTAGTTACAGTTAAGGGGAACCCCCGTTTATTCACTGTTCCCGATCAGCAGGCATAAAACGGGGCAATATCCCTCGTGATTTGTTTCGGTTTAAAATTGTGCCAACTCATATTTTCCTTCCTCCTTCCAAAATTAAAATCAGTCTTGAAATGAATCGAAGATAAATTGTTGATTCTCGGCGTTTTTATTACGTTAGCTTTAAAGTGCAATCTGAGAGGGCAGAAAGCAAGCTTACATGTTCCCTTATCATATAACTTCAGCATAAATTTATCAAAATCCTCCTAAAGAAACTTACAGCAATTGAATTGACAACTGTAAAAGCAATTCGAAGCATTTTCAACATTGATCGGATAAATAAAGGTTGGACAACATGAAATTTAAATATTTACCTGCACACTTTAGTCTCTTTCGACGCCCTGGAATCATGATTTCAAGAGTATCGAGAAGGTCATCTGTTATGGCTCTAGTTTGTAGGTCTTTCACTGTCAGGATTCCCTCGCGTTTGAACTCATTTAGGTAATCTTCAAGGCCAAGATGTTCTAACCATAACTGAATATCCAGTTCGGCAGCTAATTTAATAGCAAAAATAATCACTATATAGAAAGTGAATTCTATGAAGTTACTGGAAGAGCTTAAACTTAAACTTGCAACCCCAGATTGGGTCAGATTAAGGTGAATCGTCATTCTATTTATTATGCGATCGCCGGTAATAAAACAAAATATTATAGCTGGTGAATAAAATTATATTAAATATACAACTCAGACGTTCTATTAATTAAATTCGACAAAAGAAATAAGACTCACACATGCAAGCTAAATTCTTACCTGCTTGTAAAATTTTCTTCCTATCCTCTGGATTGAAAATGCTAATAGAATCTAAATCTTCCTCATCGATAAGGCATATATCCAGAGCCGTCTCATAGCCTTGACTTTCAAGTCTATGAGAGTATTTTTCTAGACTGATGCGCTCAAGAAAAAATCTCACTACACTTGTAGATTCCGCCATCGCAAATAGAAGTCAAATTGAAAATCGCTTTGGTTTTCGATTCCTAGCGCGTTATGACTGCAAAAATAAATTGGCGTTGATTGGTGTTTATCTGTAGTTAATTGTCTCTGATTGGTCCATTGGAATCGAATATTATTGCGAGGGAAAATTTTTGTCACGAAGGTCAAGCGACGCCGTGCCTGCCTGAACTTGCCCGCATCCAAGCTCTCCATTCTATTGTTCTTTTCGATGACGACATAGTAAACAGAAATCTAAGATGGCGGCTGTATTGTGGTTGCGGTGTCTGTTCAAACTTGCCTGATCATTTCTAGAACGGACAAATATTTCCCTACGAAAATGCCTTACATATCTCGGTGAGTTGTTGATGTTTGTTTTTATAGTTACAACTTAACGGTATAGATATTCTTTGAGTTCTGAACTTCTTGGTGATCATCTAAAAATGTCGATCTCGAATAAGCCTAAATTTCCAAAAACACTTTCTTTTTTTGAGACTTTGACGCGTGCAGCTTGACTATAAAATATTTCATCGCAGCAGCAGCATATATCCCAGTCATCACACGCACAACAAAAACATATTTGTCTGAAATTAAGCTTTTACCTTCCTCAAATTTGGGGCATCAAGTTGCAACTTGAGTGATCTTTATGGCTTTAGGACCTTAATTAGTGAAGGCTAGCTAGGCTTTCCGATCGATCGACGTGTAGAATGACATTTGCGATTCATAACCGGAAATCTGTTACCTGCATAAGCTTAATCGTTTCTCTTGTTGACATAAGGGAAGCTTAATATTTGCATTTAATTAGATCCAATCTGTATAAAATAGCAATTAACGATATACCGGTAAAAGTTATTTAAGGTTTTTTAGTAACACTTTTAAAGCTTAAATTTAAAATGGGTCATGCTACATAATTTCCGTTTTAAATTAAGGTTTGCAGTTTATTTTTGGGCGTTACTTTCTTACATCTGCATAAAATAATGCAATTTATTTCTTCTGTACATGTATAAATATCAAACAAATACAATCATAAAGAAATGTAGGCGAAAAGATACCCGCTTATTGCTTTGTTATGCATAAAAGCAATACATAAGCCTACATAACAAATTGAAGACAT
Organism: Cladopsammia gracilis; assembly: GCA_022457155.1. Lineage (NCBI taxonomy): Eukaryota > Metazoa > Cnidaria > Anthozoa > Scleractinia > Dendrophylliidae > Cladopsammia > Cladopsammia gracilis. Next base: position 358,765 of record JAJGOT010000643.1, read on the forward strand.
TTTCTTCTGTTTCAGCTCTTCTACATGGAAGTGACAGTTGGATACATTCAAGGATATAGTTCTGGGCCTTTACAAGACTAGTGTTTCTAGACAGATGTTTTCATTAATCTCTGAAACTTGATATTATAACTTTGTGAATATGCAAAGCTTTGAACAAGTTATTATAATATGCAAATTTTAACTCCATCACTCAGCTGTAAACTTCTCTTGGTAATAGTCCAGTTTCGAATTCGCTATGGTCGCTGAACGAAAGCACTGAAGACGCATTTTTACAGGGTTAGCCTCAATCTGAAGTGATAAACTTTACAAATTCAGGCGAGAGGATTACCTGTTTAGAGCTCTGTCTATTGTTCATGCATCGTCTGCCGGTATTTGTGAATATTTTACATTAGGTCGAGTCTAACCTGTCATTGGTGTTTGAATTCAGTGATAATTTTAAATACGAAAATGGCTTATTCAGCTGCTTGCGCATATATTTTGCCAGTCACCTGCCTCTACCTATGGGGATAGCATTGGAGGGAGGGGAGGGTAGGGAGTTAGGGACACAGGGGCAGTGGTTGGTTGGTTGGTGGAACAAAGCACGTAGGAGAGGGAGGGTGCGAAGATTGTTTCATTTCACGAGTTGGCTCGTAGGAGCCTTTTATTTTTTTAAATTTAATTGAATAACTAATAAGTTTAACTTATTGAAATTTTAAAACTGTGTTTTCTTATTGTTTTGTGAATTAGATTAGAGAAAAACAGTTTTCTGTATTTCCATAGAGCAGGGGCGGATCTAGGGGGGTGCAGGGGTGTGTGCACCCCTGCCCCCCCCCCCCCCCCCGATGACCTGCATCTTTCTAATATAACTGGTATTTCTGCAAAGAAAAGAAAAAAAACGTGGTTTAATACGTCATTCCTTAGAGGTGCACCCCCTCCTAAGAAAAATCCTGGATCCGCTCCTGTAGAAGCTATGGAAAATGGTTTTCAACCAATCAGGGCATGCCATCAGTTTTTTACATACAATGTATTAACCTCACTATGCGCCTTACCGTGAGGACCAAACAAATTTTTTTACAGGTTTCCACTATATCACCAGCTATTTGTTTTAATCATTTTCATAACAGCGGATATGTGTGAAGCAATAAAGGTCAATGCAATCTTGCCGCTTCGTGTTTATCACTGGAGGGAGTGTAAATTTCAGATTCACTTTATTGCTTCACATATATCCACAGTTACGAAAATAATTATAAAAATAAGCTGGCGATATCGTTGAAACTTGTAAAAAGTTTGTTGGGTGCTTACAGTAACATGCATGACTCTGTAGATTTTTAGTATTTTTTCAACCAATCATTTGGCGTCAAGTATTTTTGTATGCTTGTGTATAACAATAGGTTTTAAGCCTGTTTTGCGAAAATAAATCTTTGACTTGATAGATTGAACAGCGGTTGAACTGATATTTGGCGGGGAAAAGCTCGGTGAGCACTCAAACTTGAATTGGCAGCGTGGCACTTGTCACAAAATGCCAGAGGCACACAGTCGTTGTAACTCGTCTGCTTAAACGAAGCAGAACTGGAACTCTTCAAGGCCAGTTTATTCGTGGTCTTCTCACATACACTACAAGGCTCGTGGTGACTCTACAGTGGTGATTTGAGGTATAATTGTAGTTCGGAGTTAGTTCTATGTGAAGTAATTTGGACATGGTCGGAGATAATTCGAAGGTAATTCAAAGTCGTTCACTGTACAAGCTTGCCAGGGGCGGATCTAGGGGGAAGGTGCAGGGGGTGCGCACCCCCCTGCTGAGATGACCTAGTCTGCGTTGTTCGCTTTTAAAATTTGTTACGCCACCCTTCAGTTACATCATTCCTTAGAGGTGCACCCCCTCCTAAGAAAAATCCTGGATCCACCCCTGCTTGCTTATAAATGCTATCGATATGCTAATCAGTTCAAACAAAGTTCGGCCTTTCAAGTAAAATAAAGTATACAGCAGAGTAATAACTGAGATAACTAGTTAAAAATAAGCTCTTGGAAAGGTTATTCGATGCAGCTGAAAACACCAACTGAAGTTCTTCCAGAATATTGCGCTAGAGAAAAGCAAATATTACTAATCACGTTCGCCGGAACAATGCAATCCTAATTTCATGTTGGTTTCCCTGTGCCCTACATGCAGAAAAAATTGAGATTTTTTGGTGTCCGGTTTTCCAAATGGCCGCCCCTATTGTTTTTTTTTTTCAAGGGCTCTCTGATTACTGCTAGTTTTCTGAATTTAGGTTATGTTTGCAATGAGTTGAGTTGATTAAGAAACGAAAGTTTAGCAAAAGTAATAACAATAAAAAACTCATAATCTAAAAACGAAAAGTGTGTTATAAACAAATCTGAATAACGTTTTAACAAGGATTTCACATCTACGAGTTATATTTACTCAGGAAAACATAATTCTAAATGACACTATATTTGAATAGTTTTCTGTTCGAGAGTTCCTTTTTAAAATTATAAGGAGATATGGTCGTGACACTTGATTCAATCTGGTGTTATTAACAATACTGAGTAAAAATTTAGAAGCTACAAGACTACCGGCGTTAACCTAAACGAATTTGCATGCTGGCGTGATTAAAAATCTTGCAACAAGGAAAAATAATGATAATGATATTGACTTCCAATAAAAAGTTTTCATAATCTGACAATATCCTTCAAAATTTGACGTGCTACCTTGACGACAAACTATAGGCGAAAAAACCGTGAAACCATACGTCCCCTCGCTTTGTCGGTCGGCTCTTGTTGAGTTGCACGTCTGCAAAGAGGAAAATCATGTCCTTGAAAGAAAAAACAGCCAACTCATGCTTAAATGCTCTTCCCAAGACAAAGGGACAGTGTGACACTAGGGTGGCACTACTCACTGGAGTTACCGGTCAGGTAGGTCCGCAATTTCGTTTGTACATACTAAAATCCCTTTGGCTAGCAAACAATCGGGAAAATATGAAGATCGAAATAGACTCTGGCTAGCGGGGTACTGATTGTAAATTAGACTGCGATCAGGCTTTTTAAGCTGGAAGAACGCTGCCAACAGGAACTGAATAATATAATGATTTTCTATTTGAGTTGAAAAGCGCAGCGCCGATTTTGTACCGTCAACCGCGGTGAAAGCCCCCGACTGAATTAAAAAGTAACGAACTCATTTGTTCGAAAAGCATGCTCGTCTCTTTGTTGTTCTCCCGGTTCTAATTAAAACAATTAATTTAACAGTGAAGGCCTCCCGATATAACGAGATCGGATTGTCCAGGTGCCAGACAGAAAAGATTCGTATAATACCCGTTTTAATAATAATATTTGTAAGCCCCCGATCTAGCCATTCCTGGCGGCAACATTGTTTTATTTGCAATGCGATTGACGACTGGGACATTTTACCAAAAAAAATTAAGAACATTGATTTTTACCTTTCAAACGTCGCACATAATAAGATAGACTGTTGACTATTATTAGTATTAATTGAGACAAAATGGAAGCTTACAATCGCATGGACACCCATCCATTCTTTTTCTTTCATTCGAAAACTCACATGTTTTGTTACAATTGAACTTGGACTAACAGGCACGTCTACATTGGCCATGTTTTCTTGTTCACACCATTTATTCTCAATTCCTCTCCAATTTAATTTTTTTTTGTTTTTTTGCAACGGCCGGAAAAAATCCGCCCGAAGGTGACCGTTGTAGAGAGGTTCCACTGTTTTGATTTGTATCAACACCCGTTGACGCAGCATATTTTCATGGGCAGACAGAAAAAAAAGAAATCATTAGTTATTTGCATTTACATTTTTGCCGATATTAAAAGTCTTAATGACACCACACCAAATATTAGACACGTGTTACTGAAGAATCGAATCAGGTAAGATAACTTGATCAAAACACGATGTAAAGGTACTGCGGTACGGGCTAAAATTCAAATATTATAAGAACAAATTGTAAAATTGTAGATATGTTATAAGTGAGATATATGGCTTTGTAATTTTCGACAATTCATAGTCTATTAGAAAACGACTTTTCGCGGTGGTGCCACGGTTCCCGTCGCGACCATTCATAGCCACCTCAGTGTTGAACACGTGGCGTCACGTTATCTTCGTGTCACGCTTATATCGCCGAAGACTCGTTCCCAGGGAAACAAAGGTTGCGCGCCCCGCACGCCTCCTTTCTAAAATCGATCGAAGTGTCCGTAGAATTCGTTATATACATTAGAGTGAACATGGCAGAGGGGAAGACAGATAAGAGGAGAGTAGCTTTAATGACGGGAATAACTGGCCAGGTAAGTTAATTCGAGAAACATTTTTTCTTGTTTTGTTCCAACATACGGCCTGTAGAAACTAGATTGGATTTTAGAACATGGCGCCGGCCAGTTGGCACACGTTGGCACTGCTGTCAGTAATCTGCAGTAATTCGTCTAAGTGATTGACCGTAATATTTCCACTTGGAACATCAGGCCACAGTTTGTAGTGTTCTTTGGAATTTTTTAGCGATTAAGTCTTTGAAATCTAGAAGCCTGGTAATATTTCATTTCCCCTTCAGGAATTCGAAGTCTTACTTGCAGCTGAAAGAATCTAAAGTCTGTAGACAGTAAGCTTCCTCTTCCCGATTTTTCTAGGAAGATCGAAGGAAACTCTGCAAGCGGGGTAGCTTATTTCTAATTTGAGGTGTATTGTCACCTTGGGTGAATGCAATGAATGGAATGAATGTTAACAAATTGCGTTCTACATTAAAAAAAAAAAATAAACGAGGTTATAAAATTGATCAGCTGCGAATCAAAAATTATAGACAATTTTCTTGAGTGCATTGTTAAGCTTATTGTTTCTGTATAATTGTACTAAGGCCCAGTTCAAACGTTGAACTTTACATGTAAAAAAAAAAAATAAACGAGGTTATAAAATTGATCAGCTGCGAATCAAAAATTATAGACAATTTTCTTGAGTGCATTGTTAAGCTTATTGTTTCTGTATAATTGTACTAAGGCCCAGTTCAAACGTCGAACTTTACATGTGCCGAACCTAATAATTAGGTTCGGCACATGTAAAGTTCGACGTATGAATCAATTAGGAACGGCACTTTTGTATTTGGGTCGACTCTGCCGTTCTATTCGACTGAGCTTGTCGAATAGAACGGCAAAAGATTGACTTCGATTCATATGTCGAACTTCACATGTGCTGAACCTAATGCATAAATTACTGCGGATTCAGGTTGAGCGTTTAACGGTCTGAGTTGTTGCGTTCCTTGTCACGGTTGATTGATTGCGTTGCGAGGCAAAATGACAGCCGTTGCTAGGCGGGAATGACGACGTTCTGTCTGGGAAAAAGCATGTTGTCGCTCGTCTAGCGATTTCTTTTCTAAAAGAGTTATTCGCGTCGTGGATCTTACCAGTATCATGGCGATTGAAATCAAGATAGAATACTCCTACTATTCTACAAAAAGAATAACTCTAGTATTTTTTGTTGAGGAAGACCTGATGAGCCTAGAAAACAGCGCGTTTGTAAAAAGAAAGAACGTCGTCATTCCCGCCTAGCAACGGCTGTCATTTTGCCTCGCAACGCAATCAACCAACCGTTACAACGAACGCGACAACTCAGACCGTTAAACGCTCAACCTGAATCTGCAGTATGTTAATGTATTCAGTCAATATAACCGTGCTTCTGATTGGCTATTTAGTGGGTTTTCGCGCCATTGCAGACTGCAGAACTCACAGAAGCGTGACGACGGTTACCAGCATTCACGTTGTAGATTTTTAGACTGAAACTGGACAGCTTAAATCGGTCTTCTAAAAAGTTGCTTTTCTTTACATCCATAAAGAAATCGTAATGTATTTTAAAATTTATGCCATTACTTTATTTTGTCCAAATATCACAATCACGATCTCCTCAGCTGTCTCCTTGCCATAACAGAACACAAAGCACACTAAAATCAAAACAAGAATTTCCAGGCTTGGTGAATTTTACTTTTTTTTGGTTTATTTCCCTATTTTAAGCAGTAAGGATGATATTTCTTTTCGCCACGAATTAGGTTCGGCACATGTAAAGTTCGACCGTCTGAATCAACAGTCGAACTTAATAGTTTGGGTCGACCTAAATAGGTATTAGGTTCGGCACATGTAAAGTTCAACGTTTGAACCGGGCCTAAATCACTTTTAACAGAGTGATTTTAGAATAGTACAGTACCTGGCTACTCAAGTTCAGTTTTGCCGTGTGTTGAATGCAATTCAGGCTCATCCTCAGTGTAAAAACGTGCCAAACTCACGAGTGACGTAAAAAAAAAAAACGAAGGGTATAAAACAATAAGTCAACTGGGAATGCCAGACCACAAAGGCGAAAAACAAAGAAAAAAGTCACAGGCTTTTACACCGAGACAAACCCGTAATTCAACTAATTAAGATACACAGAATTTTGACGTCAGAATAGGCTGTCAAACTTCTGCTGTATCTTCAACTGAGTCAGTCGAATATTCAACTGATGTTTGACAGTTGTTTTATATGTTGAACTTCACATGTGCCAAACTAAATATAGAAGTTATTTTAAATTATTTTTAATTATGTTTTACCCACAATTCTTCATTTGAACCGGGCCTTATTTACATACCCCTGAACGTTCTATAGAACGGAACTCTAACATTTTAATTCAGCACCTTTAAGTTTCATAAGAAATCTTCTTTGTGAAAAAAAGAAGCTGCAAAACAACTTAAAATAGCTTTCATCAGCAACTGTATCATATAGATTGATCAAGTTCTTGTAAGATTTAAATTTAAGTTAAGTTATTGCTTGTGGCAGTGGCTCATTCAACAACAATCTTGAAGCTATAAAATTAAGCTAAAAGTGTTCCTTGATTCCTCTGCAAAATTTTTGTTTCAGTGGAACATGAAAACAATTTTAGCTTTTTTACAAGTCTCATGTTAAAAATGAGTTTGTCAGGTGTTATTGAAATTCAAACTCAAAATCCACAAACTTCTGTATGAAAGTTGTACATGTATGAAGCTGATTAAATGTGCTCTTTCCTTTTTATTGACATACTTCAGTCAAATGAAGTCGTGGCTTGAAAGGTTTTCCTTTATCTACAATTTAGAGATATAATAAATATAATTTTAGCCTCATTTTTGTTGGTCCGTACTGTAAGTTACCAATCTTGTCTTTTCCCTCTTGATTTATAGCCCATGCTTGGGCCATGAATCAAGGAGGGGGGGTGGGGGAAATTGGTCCATGACTTACATTTATAGGAAGCTCAAACTTGACTTATATAAGAGGTATTTAAATTTGAGTTGTATTGGCATCACCATTAGGATGAATGTAATGCTGCTGTCAGACAACTGTCAAAGATTCATCCACTCGACAAACAGTGTCGTGAACCAGCATGCAAATTAACCAAGGATTAACCCCGACCCATTGTACAGGACGAACATACACAGAACAAACATGAACAGGACTGCATTACGGAATCACGATCATTGAAAATCGTTGGCCGAAAAGTGTGGGGTACCCATGATGCTAAGCATGCAAAGCATCATGGTTTCTTTTATGATCTCTTGAAATTCTCCTGGGTGTTTGGTGCATTGTTTCTGCGAGACAATAGAAACAGAAAGATGCAAACGGCATTGTTACTACAAGACGAAAACACTCGCTAAAAGCAATGTGTTATGCATTTGACTTTGGTTTTATTATCTTGAGCTTTTAACGTAACTCCCAAGTCCCGAATTTATGTATTTCTACTCAGCAGATAAATAGTGATTTTAAAGCCTGTTTAGTGAAACATTTTAGCTTTTCATAGGCCATGCGAATAAAGCGAATGTGTTGTGTTAAAGGTTTCAAATTTCTCTTGAGGTTGTTTTTGTTGGTATGCAAATTTATTACAATCTGAAAAAACTAAAACAACCTTGCATGTGAAAGTCTTGCATGCTATTTTACAAATCATATTTCTTTTTTGTCATTTACTTGAAAAAAATAATGACCTTCATTCAACATTCCCGTTTTGAGAAGCAGATATGCATTACAAAGGTAGTATTTCAAATCAGAGGTTTAAGGTTCGCTTCATTAGTCGAGTATGCAAATAATTCTGAACTCACAGGAGACAAAATAATAACTACTGGTATAAAGATTTCAATAATATTAATTATTCTTGGTCGAGTTTTATTGAAGATATTTTATTCAGTCTTGAAATACCTTACCCAAATACTGTTTAAGTTTTTGATGCGTAAACAAGTTTCTTATTGACATTTGTCACCTTTTGCATACAGAGCATCAAAGACGCTGGTCAGATTTCTATGTTTTCTTATTGATCTATTTTTGGCATAAGAAATCCATTGCAAAACAATAAAATGTATTTCTGTTTAATAGAAATTTCAAGGAAAGCACAGGTTTGTAGTGCGAATCACTTTTGTTATGCAGTCATGCAACATGCATCAATAGACTTGACCAAATTTATTATTGTGAGAGACCCATTGTTCTTCTGTTGTCTGCTGAATAATAAACTTGTTGCACCTAGAAATAATAGCTATACAAAGGGTAACATTTGATTGACAGCAAAATTTGCATCTTCGATTAACATGTTTTCATGGTGCAATTCCGTAATGGCTAAGGCAAAAAATGCATACACTCTCAATAAGGAATGTAAAGCTTGCTAAGGGGGAAAACAAAACAGGAAACACAACCCTGAAAACTCTGCTGACACAAGATTTTCTAATGACTGACATAGCAAATGTTAGAAAAGGACAGTGAATTGCAGTCTGTGTAACTTATCCCCTCTCCACCCCTCCCCCCCTCCCTCAAGAAAAAAAGGAAAAGTACTAAATAGCCAAGTCGATAGCTTGAGTGCTGTAACTGTGTGTTGTCTGTTTTTTGACAGTCTGTCCTGTTGTGTGCATAATATTAAAATGCAGCAAATATCAGATTTAACTGCACTAGTAAACTATTAAGTATTTTCATTGTTGATTACATGTATATACATGTATATTGTAATTTTCCTTTATTTTCAAGGATGGCTCATACCTTGCAGAGTTGCTGCTTTCCAAAGGTTATGAGGTAAGTTAAAAGACTCAAAATTCTTCTTATATTCGTCACAAAAGATACCAAAATTATGGTTAAATTAACAAACCTAGTGGTATTGAATCAAAGGCTCCTTTGAGCCAACCCATGAATAATGTTTTTATACTGACACGGTTTGATAGTTTTTTAAAATTAAATGTAACAACTTTTGAGGAACAATTCAATTTTGTGTTCTTGATTGTATTCGTTATTTTTGGCAGTTACCTGATGATTGCTCCGCGAGGTCCAAAGAATGAGACCAATATTCCCCAATATGGAGTGAACAACTTATTAATAAGGCCCTTAACCCCATGAGAAGCATAGGCCATCAATGATGCTCCACTAGGGCACTCGACTCTGGGCTGTCTTGTCCAACTCCCTCCTAGAGCGACCACTTCTGCATTTCTGCCTCAGTGTCCCTATGCCACATGTTTGTGGGCCTTCCCCTCTTCCTCCTTTCCTGTGGATTCCAGGTCAAGGCCTGTCTGGTGATATTACTGGCAGCCTTCCTGAGGGTGTGTTCAATCCAGCTCTACTCTCTTCTCAGGATCTGTGTAGCAAAAATAGTAATAGAAACTTTGTTGTATGTCGAAAAGGTGGGGAGTGGTTTCCCAAGTCTTCCGAGCCAGAGGCTCATGTTAGAAAAAAATATAAATAAAAATAAAAATTGGTTGATCGGTTCCTGGTTTGTTGTTTTCCAGAGACCGGACTGAACAAGCTTTTACTCTTGTAATAATGGCTGTTCAGGAAAATGTCGTTGACTTATTATTAATTAATGTATCCATTTTCGGCAAACAAATTCACTGAAGTTAAGCATTTATTTCAATTTTCAGGCCACTTTGTGAAAATTTTAACTGAAATTGTACACCAGACATAAGGAAAAACATTTGTACAGTGTATTTAATAGAAAGGAGTTTTGATTCTTTTGTTCAATGTTTCATAACAGGAATTCAGTCGGTGAAATGAGTTCATGACCAGTCCATCTTAGCAGTCTGTACTGCAAAATTCAGACCACTCAGGCAACCAATCATCTACATTGTCATTGAAATATAGCGTTAAAAGTGGTCGCGGTCGCTTATGAGCGGTTTTGACTCTAGTGATTTGACTGGAAGAAAATTATTTTTTGGAAAAGTGGTCGCTGGGGAGAGGTGGTCTCTTAGGAGAGGTGGTCGTTTATGTATTATGTTATGTATTAAGAAATATGTGTTATGACTACCAATAATTATACAGTCATTGTTCCATTTCTAGGTTCATGGCATCATTAGACGTTCCAGTTCTTTCAACACAGGCAGAATTTCTCATTTATATGCAGATGTAAGGACACATAAAATGGGAGGTGAGTAGTGGCCTCTAATGAAGCAAATTACTTTCAAGGTGCATATGAAGGACTGGGTGCGAATATACTGCTTTATTTTGAATTTTAGGCCTTTTTGCAATCTAATTTTTTTGCCTGTATTATGACCTACATGTACAAATTAATTGTAAAACATTGCTCTGAATTTCTTTATACTGGGTTTGGCTTAGTCGTGTAATATTTCAGAAACAACATATGCATAAAACCTCTGTGTTTCTATTATTTTATCCGCTAATGAAAATCTCCTTTTTAATGTCATTAACTGGAGTTGTCAGTAAGATTTTCAAATCCTCACAACTTGAAACAAAGCATTCTGACTACACTGGGTCAACATTGTAGCAGGGGTGGGTTTCTTTCTGTAGCACTCCTGCTAATAAAGATAACAGAAATAATTATTATAAGTTGACAAAACAAGTCAGGCTGGTTTGTGGGCTTAAGACTTCACTACCATTTTATTTGGGAAAGGCTGCAAGGAAACCCAGTTTTTGTACCCCTTGATACAATACATTGATAATATTTTAAAAATTATATGTAGGCCCTAAAACTTGTATACACAGGTATGGAGCTTTAAAATTGTGAGTAAATCATTTATTTTTCTTATTAACAGCCATGAAACTACATTATGGGGACCTCACTGACAGTACAAATCTAGTAAAAATTATAAGTGAGGTTAGTCTGTGAATTTTGTATTTAAATGCAAACAATGGCAGCATTTAAATGTGACTAACATATCCTGTAGGCAGACACTTTTAATGAATACACAGACACTAAGTCACGATCCTAGCTACAAGATAACACTATAAGAAGCGATGGCGCAATGTTGACAGGCATACACTAAGCAGGGATCGATGGTGCAGTGTTGAGAACACTCGCCTCTCATTCAACAGCTCTTTCATTTTCAATTGCCTGGTTAAAACAAAACCCATGGATCAGAACGTTTTCCAAAATTTGGACAAATTATGTCAAAAGCTTAAAGGAACACTGTCCTCAGCTGATACATGTATACATGTATTGTGTTTTCATGATTGTTGCTAGGTGTTTGCCTTAAAGTGCCTATCACTCCTAGAAAGTTATTTTCAGAATTAACTCTATGTACTTTGAATAGTTGAATGGTAAAATATTTCTTGTTTTGAACGTCATGTTAGTGAGTTATAGAGATTTGAATGTACAAAATGCTAATTAGATGACGTCAACCCGGGAATCATTTATTATACAACTACTTGTTTACACCTCCAAGTAATATTTTTTACGAATCAATTGACTATCCACAGTTTATTTTTAGTATTTATCAAATTAATTATCCCCAAGCTGTAAACTGCACATTGTAAATTGGCGTAGAAATAATCATTATGGCAAATTCTCGGGTTGACGTCATCTAATTAGCATTTTGTAAATTCAAATCTCTATAACTCACAAACGCGATGTTCAAAACAAGAAATATTTTACCATTCAACTATTCAATGTACATAGAGTTGATTCTGAAAATAACTTTCTAGGGGTGATAGGCACTTTATGCTTACTTTATTATCTTGAAATACATAAAAAAAATTAATTGCTAAAAGTGATGAAAACAAAGACATATTATTAAAAACTAAAGCGAAAAGTTACATCCAAAAAAGTCAAACTTCTACATGGATGGCAATTTTGATTTCTTGACCACCTGTCACGAAATCAAATTTGATGAACTGCAATCCACTTCCATCCTTGTAATCCTGCACTTTATCAACAAACTACTGCTTCTGTTTTGCTCTGTAGAATCTTTTTATCTAAATAAGTTGTATATTAAGTGGCATTTGGCGATATATAACATGGAATTAATAAATGTAAGCAAAGTTTTGTCATTTTGGTGGAACAGTGGCAAAGACACACTCATTGTGCAGAACTGTGATACTTCACATTGGAATTCTACCACCTTTTTCTACATTCTTTCTTATGTACTGTGAGTTATAACAATGATATGTACCAGAAAAACAATGAATATACTAGATGCTTTTTTATAGGAATTTGTCATCTAAATCAACACACATTTTTATTTTTCATTTCATGTATTTATTTCTCCAAACCTTAGCAGATAATAATACAGAATTGAATATAAGGTGAAAAAAAGTAAGTAAAGAGTATAAAATTTTTTCAAGGAAAGAAAAACGTACAGTACAAAATTACCACTTAAATTAAGTCACATTGTATGTAGGAAGGAGAGGAGAGGGGCATGTCTAGATAAACTAATATTGTGCCCCTTAAGTTACGTCAGATTTCAAATCAACATGCATGTCTGTTTTTACATGATTGTATGTATTTACAGCTGTATTTTTAATTTATTATAGGTAAAACCAGATGAGGTTTACAATTTAGGTGCACAAAGCCACGTGAAGGTAAGTCTGTCAAGTGAGATGTTTCGACAGCGTTCCTTCCGTACTCCACGCATTTCATATTTATACTAAGTCCACAGCCATTCCGACCCACCGCCGAAATTTCGTGCTTGCTGTGTTCTCCTGTGGTCGCACCCTCCAAAATATGCCGCGGTAGGTCGCAAAATTCATCCAGAGTCGAGTCTCAAAGCTACTTCGTTTCCCGGCAGCCATTTTTCCAGTTCAACGAACCATGCGCCAAATTCTTTCACGAAGTACAACACCTAACTCGCTTCATTGAGAAAGTGGACTCTGAACTAACCTTCAAGCTTAATGATGCTCATCAGGCAGCTACTAAAGATGAAAAATGGCTGTGAACTTACCAAAAATCGCAGACATACCATATTAAAGACTTTTTTGCAATTCAACAAAGCAAAATGCCAACATCAGAATGACATTTCCAGTAAACTCGAGCCTTCAGTGTTTTAGAACAGCAGCACTTTCAATGGTAACTCCAAATATGAAGTCAAAAAATCCTATGGGGCGTGTGTATGCAGAAAATCACTCAAAAATGTAAAAATCCTCAGGTGTCAATGGGTTAAACATATTAAAAGTACAGTACAACATTTAAAAAACATTTCCTACTGTGAATTTGCCTTGTACAACCTTTTCCTTTCGGAAATCTAAGGTTAGTCAGGAGTGGTGTGGTGTGTACAAATGTAGGTAGGCAGTTATCCAGTGTTCCATAACCGGGGCAAAAATGTATTACTCAGTATGTCAGACAATGAACACCCCAATAGTTAAATGCATTTCTTTTATTTACAGAATTTACCTTAAGTATGTAGAAATGAACAGTTAAATTGTAGGAACACAATTAGTCATGTATCATCACAGATCTCCTATAAGAAATTCTCTGTGTAGATGTAGCAACTTCTAATATTCTATTGATATTTCAATATTCCAGGTTTCATTTGATTTAGCTGAGTACACTGCTAATGTTGATGCTCTTGGGACTTTGAGACTACTTGATGCAATCAAAACCTGCAAAATGGAAAACCATGTTAGATTCTACCAGGTAAACCAAGACATGCACCTTATTCAATGATTCAACTGATAATATTATGCGTAGATATTTTATGAGTTTTACAGTAAATGTGAGCAGTGAATAAAATGTCCACACGTATTATCTGTTGAATCGTCAAATTAGGGATTTATTATTTGACTGAAATACATTGTATAGTATAATTGCTTTTGAGTCTTCAAATCGGAATACTATGTACTTATTGACTAAGTGGGAGGGCCGGATGGAAAAATATTTGGCTCGAGGTCATGGCGTACCAAGCAAGCGCAGCGAGGTCGGTGTGCCATGACCGAGAGCCAAATATTTTCCCATCTGGCCCGACCTAACTTAGTCAATAAGTATTTTATCATGTGACCAATTTTACTTCAAATTTTAACGCGCGAGGCCGTCCACTTTTGTAGTAGGGCCGTACGGCTTTTTCCGGCCCCGCTTGCGCAAATGCATACGGCCCTCATACGGGTTTTCCATCAATGGTTTTGCAAAGAAAAGGTTCGCAGGGCCGTACGGGTCATATGATAATAAGGTGTAATACGCTTGGATATTATGCGTGTTCTCTTTTCCGTGTAAGGTAAAATGGCATCACAGTTGAATAATAAATAATAATACTGCACTTTTTAGTTACATGTAAACTCCCAAGCTCACTCACTGGTTTTGTTTTATGCTACAGTCAATTATCATTATATATAATTTATAGCAGATGCTTTAGGAAACAAAAAGGTTTGATATTCAACAGGCTTTAACCCTTTAAACCCTAAAAGTGATCATCACCAAATTTCTTTCTGTAAATTATATTGATGCTTAATCACTCAAGATGAATTCTCTCAGTTGATAGTTTAGCATTTTATAATTCTCCCCATTACTTCTTTAAGAAACATACATGTATGGTACAGCAACAAGGAAGGAGAATTTGCATTGTGATATTGGGGATTAAGGGGCTATAAAAGAAAGGTCACATTTGTAGCTTGTGATACAAAATGTATGTGGATTTCCATCAATATTTGTTAGTTTTTGTTTTTGCGCAGTTGGTTGTATCTGAAAGCAGGATTGATGTCCATGTTTATTTTGGTGAATTCATTTCAACGGCGAGTGTTGTGAATGATGAACATTATAGAATGCTAAAACAATAGGAAATGTTTGAATAAGAATAGAGCTAAAGCCTCATAGGATTTGTTTAAGACACCAATATGGCCACCATTTCATTGTTTTGGGACACCAATATGGCTGCCGTGACATCATGTACAAATGCCCTATATCACTGACATTGATTTTATTTTTACAGGCATCTACCAGTGAGATGTATGGAAAGGTTCAAGAGATTCCTCAAACTGAAAAAACACCATTTTATCCCAGGTCTCCTTATGGTAAGATAATGCTGTCTATGTGTGATTCAAATTTTTCTTTAGTTTGAACATTTTCAAACCAGTTTGTTTTTTGTTTCCCTTTGTCCCTGACCCCGAGACAAAAGAAAACAAAAATTAAACTGGTTTGAAAATTTTCAAATCTTCATCTATACCATACAGTGTCCAATGATTTATGTTTTTCTTTTAACATAAATTGTTGGTTAAGACTAAGGTATGGAAACTCTACAAATAGCCAATGGGTTTTGTGTGAGACCTTCTAAAGGAAATGGAGTGGTTGGGATTTAAAGTGCCTATCACTCCTAGAAAGTTATTTTCAGAATAAACTTTACGTACATTGAATAGTAAAATATTTCTTGTTTTGAACGTCGCGTTTGTGAGTTATAGAGATTTGAATTTACAAAATGCTAATTAGGTGACGTCAACCCAGGACTTTTCCATTATTTCTACGCCAATTTACAATGCGCAGTTGACAGCTTGAGGATAATGAATTTGATAAATACTAAAAATAAACTGGATAGTCAATTGATTCGTAAAAAAATATTATTTGGAGGTGAAAAAAAGTAGTTGTATAATAAATGATTCCCAGGTTGATGTCATCTAATTAGCATTTTGTAAATTCAAATCTCTATAACTCACTGACACGACATTCAAAACAAGAAATATTTTATCATTCAACTATTCAATGTACATAGAGTTGATCCTGAAAATAACTTTCTAGGGGTAATAGGCACTTAAAAAGGGGCACTGTCTTGCCAAAATAGCAAAATTTTGCTTAGCTAATTATTTCCACGTTATACCACCAAATGCCACCAAATACATGTATACAAGTCAACTTAGTTGGATAAAAAGATTCTATAGAGCAAAACAAGAGCAGTAGTTTTGAGATTAAGTGCAGGATTGCAGTGGATTACAGTTAATCAAATTTGATGCATTGACAGGCGTTCAAGAAATCAAACTTGCCATTCTTGTGATTTTTTTTACTTTCTAGAATAATAGAGACTTATATAGCGCACATATCGCATGTCTCATGGCGCTTTACATACACTTATGAGAATGGGATCAGACGTCAGCTTATGAAGGCGCCTCAGGCAGCCGCTATCGGTCCATCGTTGATCTCATCTCTCCCACCCCACCCATGAACAATGTATGACACTGAGGGTGGTCACAGCCAGAGTTTTGTTACGTCCTCAGTGGTTCTTTTACGTCCCCTCTGGAGACAGGACCGCCATTTCTACGTTATCATCCGAGCCACGTAAAGGTCTAACCATTTTGCAGATGTCATAGCAAAGGCAGCACCTTCGTCCTCAGTTATTTTAAGACCCTGCGTGTTCGTCCGGCTGGGATTTGAACCTGTGACCTCCCGTTCTGCAGACTGGCGTTCTATCAACTGAGCTAACCAGGAGGCGGTAGCCTTTATTTTGTCCGTTTAGTTCAAATTTCTTTGCTTCAACTGTTTCAACTGTTTCAACTGTTTATTAATAATCACAAATTTTACATAAAGCAATATCCACTGCCCGCAGTTAGCAGATTAGCTAGTCGAGGCGGGCAGTGGTTACACGTATGTAATACATATACAGACAGAACACTTTTGGTGATGGTTTCTTCCAATTTCAAGATAATTAAATAAGCCAAAAGCAAGCTCCAGGCCATAATCATGAAAACACAATAGTTCAGCTGGACAGTATCCCTTTAACACTGATGGGGAGAAGCGAAGGATTTTTGTTTTTTGATTTGAAATAATTTCTGAGTTTTGGGATTTTTTCGTCTTTCAAAGCTGTTTTCAAAATCTTCATTCCACTGTATTTAATTTCTGTATCTCTAAGTATTTAAAAGTTATCTTTATGACCTTGTTCAGTTTAACACTTGTATCTATGACAGGTGCTGCCAAAATATATGCTTACTGGATTGTTGTAAACTACAGAGAAGCTTACAATATGTTTGCATGCAATGGGATCCTTTTCAATCATGAAAGTCCACGCAGAGGTAATGTCATTTGACTTTGACTTGAATTAATTTTCCAGTATCTTGAATTATCTATTACTCATTGTCATAACCACTCCCAAAGTGACCCCTATAGTTCTTAGTTGCTGTAGCAACAACGAACTAAAAAAGCACTCATAAAATACAGACTACTAATTATTTTTAAATGTTCATGTGTTAATCACAGGATTCTGTACGAACAAAATTGTTCTCATCTGGGGTTTCTCCAAATGTTTTCCACATCCAAACATAATTTAGTGTTACATTTTGGATTTGAACCCAGGCTGTATTTGTGGAAGGCAAATGCCTTCACCAAATATGGCCTATATTTTCATAACACTGAAAAATTTACCGACTGTTTATTTGTGTCACAGGTGAAACATTTGTGACAAGAAAGATCACAAGAGCAGTAGCTAAAATTCATTTAGGACTTCAGGATGAGGTAAGCACTCCATAAACATGTCAACAGTCAATTACCCCTGAATTGTACGACCTGAAGTTCAATTACTAATTAATCGCATCAATGACGAAATTCAACATTAAAGAGTCCATGTGGACTTTTGTGTTCTCAAAAGGTCATGGGTATTTTCTATCAGTTTAATGGAAGAAGGAGGAAAACAGCAAAAAAAAAAAACGAACCCATTTAAGTGCACCTGATTGAAGTGCAATGTATGTGTCAAATTACAGCTATCCAATTACAAAAAGTTGTAATTTGATTAGCTGTAATTGGACACCCACGTGACCATGGGACAATTACATAAGAAATAGGTGTGCAGATGACCAATCACAATCAAAAATTTTGTTATCGAAATTATTAATAGTATATAAATAATGTTCGTTCCTTTGTAGTTTTTTCTGCTATATATTCAACACCAGTTGCATTAATTTACCATGTTACTATCAGTCAGTTTAAAAAAACAGTGATTTAGTTTTTTTTTCTTTTACTTTATTGTGACCATTTTCCTAACCAAATAAATAATAAATTTTGTTTTTAATAAACTTTTTAATTGTAGCTCCAGCTTGGTAACCTGGACTCCAAAAGAGATTGGGGACATGCTCGAGACTATGTTGAGGTAAAGTGTACTCATTATAGAGTCTGAAAGTGTGACGTCACAAAAACTAAATACCAATATTTCCACAATACGGACCTTAAGCTAGCTCAATAACATATTCCGGTATTGGTGCACAGAAGGTCTGTTTAAAAATCAGGTCTTTTTATTTGTTTTTAATGGATGTGCCCTTTTATTACAGGCCATGTGGCTCGTCTTACAACATGAACGACCAGAGGACTTTGTAATTGGAACTGGAGAGGTTCATAGTGTGAGGGAATTTACTGAGAAAGCTTTTCACCATATTGGCGTAAATATTGTGTACGTTTGATCTGAATAATATTATTATTGACAATTTTTATTTGTTTATGTACTCTGTTGATGCTTCTCACACTTGTTTTAAATAATCCTGCTCTGACATATTTAATACAGTCAAACCCTCACATTCATCTAAACTAAGGTACATGTAACTCTTTACTAAAGAGTTACATGTACCTTGACCATTAAGTAATGCTCCACATAAGAATACTGTAAACTTCATTGTTCTGCGGCATTGGCTCTTTCCCACATAGAATATCTTTGATTTCAAGAATAGAGGAGGGGCTGGTGGTTCATAATAATATTTCAGTTTAAAAATTAAGAAAATTCATTGGCGTCAAATAAATTTAAGGAAATGTTCGTGCTTAACCAATCAGAATCGCAGAAGACAATAGCTAATAATTTTGCTTCTTTGACAAAGTTCCCCAAATACAATATCTTTTAAAAATTGCATGTTGTGCGATTGGGTCTCAAATGACTTGAAACCTAAAAAAAAATTAGACAAAATGCACTTTGAACCTTAACTTTTTAGCGGTTTTTGAGTCTTGACCAATGAGATCACTAGTTGTAACAATGAAAAAAGTTGACATTCCATCGTGCATCGCCGTTCAGCACTTTCCTTCTTATGCGGATCATTACTTAATAATGTTGTCGCTCCGTGCTTGTATCTATTTTATAGTTGGGAGGGGAAAGGTGAACAAGAAGTTGGTAAAGATAAAGACACTGGCAAGATACTTGTGAGGGTGAACCCTAGGTTTTACCGGCCAACAGAAGTGGTAAGTTTTAGAATAAGGTTAAATCTTACTCACACTGCAAGCAACCTACACAGCTGCCGCTTAAGTCAGATGTCCATAGCATAAAATCAACTAACCGTTTAATATTACTATTCCCTCCTGGATGGGATGCTAGTCCATCACTGGGTTTCTGTCACGGGGGCGGGGGGGGGGGGGGGGGGTATGGTATAGTAATCAGAGATTTTTGGTAGACCTAGAATAGGGTATCATTTTCCGCGAAACTGATCAGTTGCGTGAATTTAGTCTAGACAAGGTTTACTGGCAAATGGCATTTATAAATCGGTACGGCAGGCAGTACAGCATTTTTACTGACCCCTGTTAACTAATAACTGTGATAGTGAAAGAGTTTCTAGAAAATAGTGAGTCTGGATTAGGTGTAGGATAAGGTAGGGTTTTTTGGTGTTTAGTCTAGAATAGGGTTGTAAAATGCATCGAAAATGGTCTAGTATAGGTTAAGGGTGTCAGAGTCCCAGCAGCGCACCCCCACCCAAAAATTTGCAGAGAGCCCCCCCCCCCGGGGGGGGGGGTTTTGTCAGCATTTTGCTGGTCTTCTCTTACTAGTAGTAGAGTTTTTTCTCTAAGAAAACAATGTGATGAAGAAAAAATATTAAAGAAAAATACATTAATATGTTTTGAAAAATGTCTAGGATTTAAAGGGATGGTTTCACGGTTCGGCGCATGTGCACAGATTAAAATGCTTCATTCACTTTCTTACCAATTTTATCGGTAAAAAACCACTCACATTTACTTCAATAATCACATACTATAATTAGTCCAAACAAGACGAAGGATGACCAAAATTCACAGAAAATTTCAACAGATTACACTGACAAAGTCAACACTGGATAAATCCTTTGACCCAAAGGATTTATTCTACACTCTGGTGGCTTTCATGGTGCACATGGGTATGGATAATCATCCGTTCAATCAGCTGACTGACCGCGACATTTTCATGCGCAAATTTCCAGCCAGAGTTATCTACGTGCTTCCGATTGGTCTATTAAAAAACAATGAAATTAAATGGGTTACATCATAGCTTGCACATGAACCGAACCGTGAAAACCTCCCTTTAACTGGACAAGGTTCTATATATTTATTATTCATGAAAGGAAACCAACACTGCATACAATAAGGAACTCTGAACACTTGATTATTTCTTTTGCAAATATCAATACATTCAACATGTTCTCAGTATAAATAATTAAACCCAAATCAAAATGCAAGGGTGTCTTCAAAATGTCGTTGCTGTATATTTTCTCTGATTTTTATTAATGGTATTCTAAAATGGGCTCCTATTTCTTCCACCAGGAATACCTTCAGGGGTGTGCAGATAAGGCAGAGAAACTTCTTGGTTGGAAACCAAAAGTATCTTTTGAGGTATACACACAAACTTATTGATATCACGTGCAGAATGCTTTTTCAATGAGTAAATAAGTTGCAAGAGTCCTGGAAATAAGATCCAGGCGCTTTACACACTGGCGGGGATTTAGCTGGTGTTAAGAAACTTTTACTTGTCAAATGGTTTGGATGTAGTTTCTGAAAAACAATTTAGATACTTAAAAAAATCGGTTGAAACAGAGTGAAGTGGTAACCTTCTATCAGACATTCAAGTGAGGAGAACTACGACTACAACTACGCTAGCGGCTACGACTACCACTACCACTACCACTACGACTACTACGAAAGCCAAGTTCAATAATATTGTTTTATTATTCGATTGCCAAGTTTTTTTTTCACTCGGGACGGGAGCAGAACAATTATTCGCAGCAAAACAACTTTGCACTATTGTGCGCATGAGCAGAATTATTCGTAGGCAGTTATTCACAGGTCATGTGGCGGACACTCAGCCAATGAAAAGGAAGGAAAAAAACATGCATCAAATAATAATAAGCCTGACATGTAACAGTGTACTTGGTGGGTGAAAGAGCACCAGAATGCCAAGCGGGAGGTCGCAGAATTGAATCCTGACCAGGGTATTTTTGTGCACAATAGCCTGTCTCAGTCCAGATGGTCTCGTCATTGGGCATTGACATCAAGTCGTTGTAGAGGACACGCTAAAGAACTTAAATCATTCATTGTTTAAATAGAGTAGGGGACACAGTGCCCGGTTTGTGTAGGCGCTGTGGTCTAGTGGTTAGGGTGTCGGACTTTAGGGTGGATCACATGATGGCATCCGATCTCACGTCTCAGTTCCGCTCTCTGTAATTCAGTTTGTGATGCAAATTGGGCACTGGAACAGGCACAATACCGTGTCTATTTTTGATCAAAACTGTATTAAATAATCTACTAAGTACCTTTGCTCTTGCCTAAAGTGCTCTAAGAACACCGATCGGAAAGTATCAAGTAATTCCTCGAAGAGATAACAAACCACAATCAGTTTTAAACCACAGTCAGTTTTTTCCCTTGCAAACCTTTGACAAGTTCACTTTGGTTTTGAGTGGATATTCTTTTCAACTTTACTCCTTTGAGAACACATTGATGAGTGTCACAGCTTTACACGTCGAAAGAGAGGCTCGGTGGTGAAATTAGCTAGTCTGACAAAAACATGCATAAGGGCTATTTTATCCCGGGAACTGGGCTGTAATTTTTCATATGAACACGCGAAATAAGTCGTCCCGGTAACCGGGCTGGGCTCATATGAAGAGGTAACCTTATACGTATAGTTTTTCGGATTCGTCACGCAATCTCCCTCCCCCCCCCCCCCCCCTAGGAGGCTAATGAAGACGTCCTTAATGCGGCGGGGTGGGGGGGGGGGGGGGAATTCCGTGACAGCCCAAATATAAACCAGGAGCCTCGCAGCTCTCAAAAGTCTCTATTTCATTGGCCTTGTAAAACACAGCTGCTATTGTTTTTAGGGCTAGGAGCCATTGTTATTGTTATTGTTTTATTGTTCTGCCTTCCAATGGTGCAAATGGTGTGAGACCTTACGACAGCTGTGACATCGCCCATATAAACGGCTGCGTAAGAGACTAATACACGTGGTGCAGGGAATTACACTCAATTACCGGGTCTTATTTTGTGCTTTCATTTATGTTCATAGGAACTGGTCAAGGAAATGGTAGAAGGAGATATATCTCTGATGAAAAACAACCCTTCAGCTTAATGAGGAATAAATCAGTTCACAAAGAGGATATTTTAGTTTTTTTTAGATAGTTATGTTGTGGGGATTAACATTAAAATGTTGTTCCAGTAATTTAAAGGAACAACACGAGTTTTTTGAAAGAATACCTGTTTGACAGAAACTTGTCATCTTCAGTTCTGTGTAAAGCCGTGAAAAAAATGGGGGCCAATTTTTTTCAAGTTGCAATCCATTTCCATCCTGACCATCTGTAGCTCAAGAAACTTATTTTTACTCTTACAGCACTTGTAGAATAATTGTAAACAAAACACTGGACATTATTTTTGGGTTTACTCGAGTAATACTTAAAGGCCCATCTTCACCCAAAATGCTGTGCGCGCCGTGATCACTTTCTGTGCTGAATTTCGTGTAACGCGAAATTCACGCTTGACTGCATGCAACCAATCAGATCACGCGTATGAACAGACAGACAGACAGACTCCTTTATTTAAAAGTCTGTGTTCTCCCAGGGTTTTAATAGAGCATTTCAAAACAAAAACAAACGACCGCAACGTCTTTTGGATGAAGGTGGGCCTTTAAAATGGTGGCCGAGCCCCTTTAAGGCGGGACTCAACCAAAATTTTGAATGAAAATTTTTAAGAGGTTTTAAGAAGGGATAGAAGAAAGAAAATGATTTTTGGAACACTAACAGAACTAACAAATGGCGTTTAGGTTAAGTCCCGCCCTAAGCGGACATAACGATGTCTATTCTGGTTTTGACAGTATTTAAAGACGAGGATAGGTTGTTTGAAGTATACGATGATTTGATGTATAATTTTTTTCTGGTTTTATTTAGCTGTGACATGCGTTCTAGAGCTCGACTTTAACTTGTTGTTTAAATAAATGGCGGTGAAACAGTATTATCGATGTCTCGTTTTGAAGTGATGTCGCGCAAAGTGATTGTCATATATTCCCTTTGTAACTCATGAATACGCGAAGCTTTAAACGAATAAAAGCATGCGGGGAAAATATGCAAATTTTCACTCGGTCGATCAGCTGAAAACATTGAGCCCGTGATTTGTAATGGTCACCTGCCTTACCCATGGGGACAGGGTTGGAGGGTGGAGACGCCCAGGGAGGGGAGGGTACAGAGGTTGTTTCATATTCACGAAATGGCTCATTGGAGCCTTTGATTTCACAGAAGCAATTTCCTTTAAAGTGCACCTAACCCCCAATTTGTTTTTCTTTTAATCAACTCAATGTACGTTGAAAAGTCGAATAGTGAAATATTTCGTGTTTTTAACGTCGCGTTAGTGAGTTATAGAGATTTGAATTTACAAAATGCTAATTAGATGACGTCAAATCAAGACTACCATTATTTCTCCTTCAATTTACAATACGCAGTTCACAATCAATTTACGACATACTAAATAAAAACTGTTAATAGTCAATTGACTTGTAAAAAAATATTACTTGGAGGTGGAAACAAGTAGTTGTATAATAAACGATTCTTGATTTGACGTCATCTAATTAGCATTTTGTAAATTAAAACCTCTCTATAATAGGCCATTTGCACGATGAAGTCATAAGACTACAACTACCACAATCCTTCAGTTTTTTGTTTTGTAGTGCAAATTAGGGCTCTTGTTATTTAAACCGCACAGGGATTACAAAATTTAAATAACAAAGGAAAAACGAAATGAATTCTGGTAGTTGTAGTAAAATGACGCCATCGTGCAAATGGCCTATTCACTAACACAACGTTAAAAACACGAAATATTTAATAGGCCATTTCCGAGTTGCCTTTAGCCTCTCTATCAAAGCGAGGCTAGGTGCGAAACCTTTCATATGAAAATGAGTTTCATTCACATGCAAATAAGTTTTATTTGCATATGAATGTACTTTTTAAAATTACAATGTAGTCCTGTTATACAGACCAAAGGAAAAAACCCAAAAGCTATCCTTCGAGGAAGAACAACAGATAACGTTTCGAAATCCGCTGCACAAACACTTCAAAAAAAATAATTTACAGTTTAGTTTAACTTTTTTTCTTGGTTGCTCAGAAAATGATGTTTCGGTTTTTTAAGTATCGTTTATCTTTCAAAGTCACTTTTAAGTTATGCTAAGTTAGCAGGATTTTATTGCAAAATGAAATGGAAACTCAAAACTTCTGGCATATCTTTTCCTGTGATGTCTATGATCACAGTTTGTGAATTTTGTCAGTTCGACACGCTAAAATACTGAGCAAAATATTATAATTCAGTGGCACAGTTTATTAGAAGTAATAACGTGGCGTTAACTGGGAAAATTTTCTGTTGTTTTGATGCTGCCGGATATTTTATTAAACATTCAATTGCCTCAATTTTGACAAGAGATACAGGACCGATTATACGTATACTGAAAAGACGAATTAGATCTACTTTGGTTCCGTTTATTATCGTGGTCTGTATAAGTCGATTCAACAGAATTATAGTGAATGCAATCTTTTGTGATGACATTTTTTGAAGCAAAAATTAGAACGGTAAGTTGCTGACATCACCGATTACGCCATTTCTGTAAACCGGAAGTAAACAAGTAGCCCGATGGGCTTCGAAACTGGCTCGTTCTGTCTCAGTTTTCACCCGGTTTTCATTTTAGAGTTTTATATTAGCAATCCACAGTATACAATCTAGAATATATTCATATGCACAGTCCAGTCTACATTTACATTTACATTCCACAGCCCGCTTCAAGCACTCCTTAGGGACAGATTATTTTATTGTTAGGGGAGGGAGGGGGGGGGGGGGGGCAATTACCAGAAAAAAAATTCCTGCATAGCAAAAGTAAAGAAAAAATAATGCACAGAGAGCCAATGGAAAAAAGGTATGGAACAATCCCGAAAACAAATTATTGCACAACATCAAGACGGAAAAAATTCATGATCAGAAAAATTGCCCCCCCCCCCCCCCCCCCCCCCACAAAAAAGTCCCTCCCTTTGTAGGCTACAATTTCAGGTCTCTATTTTTTTTTCTCTAATCGGCTCGGTACTGTTAGAAAAAAACATGAGTTTAGAATTTTGTACATTTTTTTTTCGCTTTAAAATCCTTGAAACCACCCACTACAAGGAATCAGGATTGTTTAAACACAGGCATTTTGGAGAATCGGTCATGGGATTTCGAATAAATTAACAATATCAACATGATCGATCGCGACCATAGCGTGACATAAATTCGAGATGTTCGGAATTTCAACGTGACTCCATGGCGTAATGCTTCAGAATTGTTTACTCATCAGCTGACTTGCCGGGACGTGCTTTCTAAACTCAACTGTTTGACAATTGATTTGGTTAGAAAAGTTCAACCCGCTTTCCTTTTACTAGAAATAGAACACATTCTGAAATCACAGCGATTTAATGTTTAACAATTCCGTCGAAATTAGAACGGTAAATATTTCAATTGTAAATTGTCGTTTCGATGACATCACTGATTTCTGAAAACCGGAAGTAAACTAGGTACGGTGTTGGCCGCAGCAAAATCGATTCCCGGGGCAGGTGACACGACAGAAAAAAAAAGGGTATTTTAAGAACTGACTCGTCGCAAGCGACGAGCC
Source organism: Cladopsammia gracilis (assembly GCA_022457155.1). Lineage (NCBI taxonomy): Eukaryota > Metazoa > Cnidaria > Anthozoa > Scleractinia > Dendrophylliidae > Cladopsammia > Cladopsammia gracilis. The sequence goes on from JAJGOT010000643.1 coordinate 384,714, forward strand.
AGTTAACTAGGTACGGTGTTGGCCGCAGCAAAAGCGATTCCCGGGGCAGGTGACCCGACAGGCCGAAAAAAAAGGGTATTTTAAGAACTGACTCGTCGCAGAGCGACGAGCCAGTTAATAAAGACTTTGAAGTTTTTGCCACCATGTTGGTGTACTGAAGTGGTACACCAAGATGGCCGCTCCATACATTTTTACTAAAAATGTCTAATGCTGGTTCGCCTATACCGTATAGCATGAAATTTTCGCGGGTTTTAATTTTTGCAGATTTTGCGGATTGCCCTCGATCCGCAAAAATAAGTTCCCGCAGAAAAAAAACTATCGCAGAATAATACTCCGCAAAAATTTACTCCCTTTAGTCAAATAAAAAACTCTGCTGCTTTTTAATGTAAACTTGCGTTATATAATGGGACGATATCGGACGTAAATAAGGACTCTTGTTAAGCATGGCAGATGGCAGATGGCAGATAGCAGATGGCAGGGGTAGGCTTTTTGTTTGATTTTGTTATGCGTCAGTCCTTTAGGTCCAGTACTGTATCGCCTTCAAAGGTTTAATAGGATTCAGTGAAATGTCTCTAAGTAGAGCGTACCGTAACTCAACAAGTAATAAAAGCTGAAAATATTAATTTTTTTTCTTTTTTAATGTACTGCTGCTTGAACAGGAAATCGCAAAATTAGTTCCAGGCAGAAATTTCAGTCACCTCGAATCGCGCGAGCAAAAAATTGTTCCCGCAAAACTCAAAATATCGCTAATCTAATCCGTAAAACTTCCGAAAAAACTTCATGCTTTACGTAACTCTTCAACGAAATGTTCTTGTGCTTCAAAATGTGGCTCACATGTGTAGTTTTAAACATTCTACAACTCCAAAAACATTTTGGCAGCAAAATCTGTTCAGGTTTTTAAAATGCTTCCGAATTTTGTAAGTGCAAACAAAGGATATTGTTGTAGCCTTGCTAAGAAATTATGCACACGAAAAATTATTTCGTTCACAGAAGAAATTAATTCTTGCACCGCAGTACACATTAAAATAATTCGTAGAGTACATTTAATCGTTTATGAAACATCGTACAAGTAATTGCGAAAACAGGGTTATTTTTCCTGGGATAGGAAAAAGTAATTAGGATAATTTTGATCAGAATGGTCCCTCATAGTCCTTACCTACAATTTTCTTGCAATCGTAACCAAAATTGAACTCACTATAAAATGAGCCTTCTTTTCTTTGCAGTATTGTGCAAGTGGACGCAGACAAACTATCTAACTTTAAACTAAAAACAGAAAATAACATCTCATTTTCAAAACAAGGTCAACAAGAAACAGCCCAAATTCAAATTAAAAACAAATGGTGAAACTCCTCAGTTTGACAACTAACGAATGACTTCCCTGTTATAATTAAATGGTACAAGTGTAGTGTGCCTGAACTTCATCATCCACTGGAAACTGACAAGCAGCCAAAAATTACAACCAAACAGATAAATGGCCTTAAAGGTCCTTATAGTTTAACTGTCATAACTAAGCGGGAAATCAACTTCATAATGTCCTTGCTGATATGTTATATCTTAATGCAATCAAATGACCAAACAGTGAGAAACTGTGACAATGCTTTAACTGTAACATAATTCTGAAAGGCTAGACAATTTACCAACTATTTCAGTTCAAGCTCTATCTAAGTTTTGAAACATTAAAATCCAGAATTCACTGAAAATTGACAAATTAAATACGCAAAATGGCTTAACATTTTTAAGTCCTTATTGACATTTTACGTTTGGTATTGTTTATAAGTTCAAAATGGCTCATCATTTTGACTGAAAACTTAACACAGAGTACGATTTTCACGAAAATATTGGTCCATAAATGAACTCCTTATTGCCTTGTTGAGTTTCAGTTTATGTTTGGTATGCATCAACAAGAAAAGTAGGTCCGCGACGCATACATGTGTCCATCCGAATGTTGTGCCTGTTTATTCAGTGTTTGGTTTATTCTATGCAATTCTCAAGCATGACGCATTCTTTGGACGTTTTTACAGCCATAGCCATGTTTCAGAGCAGTAAATGATATTTCCATTTGGAAAATGAGACTTATCTACTCATTATTACTCTCTTGGATGAGATTTGCCTCGATTTTAACGCTCTGCTGACGACATACTAGGGGCCGACATTGTACGACGGTCGAATGTTTTAACATTGAGAATTTGTGATTCTCGGCTTTAACATTAATCCTTAAAGTTGAAATTGCCTAACTGTCCCGGTTTGAATATTAATTTATATAGTTTTCTTTTTCTGTGCACGAGAAATGTATGGATGAAACAATGCAGTCATTCGATTTCGAGGTTTCATTCTCTTCAGTTACATTGTTCTATTATTTATCAGGTGGTACTGGAATTTGTTCGTTAAACTGCACGGCGAGTTTTTTACATCTGTGTTGCACTGTATCTCGACTGAACTAAGAAACTGAATTATGTTCGAATCTGGCGGCGATAAAAGAAAATTCTGGTGTACCGGTACACAGAGACAAAAACAAAAGACTAAACAATAGACTACACGGACATAATACCCTATAAACAAAGGGAATACAATGTGAAATCCCTTGTGAACTGGTACACGAGGACAGAACCAATATGGCGGCTGAAATTGTAGTTGCAGACTAAAAAAGTTGAGTATTAATATCCGACCGTCTAAGCCATTGCTTGAAAACAACCCTCAATAAATGCTGCGAGAAAACTATATAAAAATATAATATGTTCTTACCTAAAGTACGTAGTTGTAGGTAGACGCGTTTTAAAGTTATCGTCATTCATCCACGTGTTGACAAAATAAATCTTAGCTTCAGGAAATGTTGTGGTCTGCATGCCGGGGCAGATGACTTTGTTCCTCATCTCAACAACATTAAAGTGATTTAAAAAGTTTCCGGTTCAGTAACAAACTAAAATTATCCGTCAAGATGAAAAAGACTCCTTCACTTTCCTCGTGGTAAAGGTGCGAAGAAAAAAATTAATAATTAATTCTTAATTATTCTATGCATTTGCAATTCAAATAAGAATATAGTTTTTTAAAAAATATTCCACAGTTCTGTGTGGAAGCAATTACTCATGTTTTCATGTACAAAATATTTAGAAATAAAAGTGCACAGTTTTAGCGGGATGAATTAATAGTTCGTGGTTTTGTTCTCGGAAATAATTTTCCTTCAAAATTGACCTTTTAGCTTAATTCAAAAGCTGCAAGCGTAGATACCCTTGATTGATGAAGACTTACTTAACTAAACATGGTCTCACAAGACGGCTGTATTCGTACGGATACAAACAGTTGGCTACTTACGAATACAGCCGCATTTTGTTTGCTCCCAGACGCTATTTACTGCAGAGGGGAGAGGAAAGGAGCTGATAAACTTTATGAATTGCCTCCGTGAAACACGAAGCTTTCCCGCCCCACCCACCTCCTTTTCCATCCAAATTTACCGAAAAACAGCTCCCTACTTTTTAATTAATTGCTATGTTGTTTTGCTTCTTAAAGGAAGCAATAATATATTTTGGACAGAACAAAATGGACGATCGTCTGGCTACGTGTTGTGAGTGTCTGTGCGCGTACAACGCGTTATAACTCAGGAAACTGGCCGTTTATTCTCACAAATAAAGCATTTTATATCATCTCCGCTGTAAATGGCGGACTGATGTTTTTGTTTTGATACAAAAACATCACTCCGCCATATTGTTTTTTATTTTCTTAATTTCTTGAAGAAGGGCACTTAAACTGGCCGAAACGTCGGTTTAAAATTGCTTTTTACCTCAGAAGAATCCTGGAAAAGAAAAACAACTTATAATTTGAGTAAATCTTTTAGCGAAAAAAATTGTGTTAACGAGCATTCCGCATGCAGGTAATAATGTTGTCACAGCCATTTATGTTATACCCCAGGTCATAATTATCTAAATATAATGCGTAATATTCTGTGCTTGAGCTTGTCGGTCGGTCACGAAATAGACTGCAAAACAGTCGGTTTTTTTTCCGCTGGCTCGCTCGCAAATGCGCGAAGCGCCAAAAGCGTCTGAAGCGTGGATACCCGCGCGCGAGCCTCACACGGGCGTGTGAGGCGTCTCTCCCCAGTCCCACTCCCCATATTCACGCTCGTTCCAGACCTAAGACCGCGCGCATTCGTATGACCAACGCTAAAAATACGACTGTTTTGCAGTCTAGTCACGAAAACAAACAAAAAAAAAAACATGTCTGAAGAGGATTGGGGTCCAAGATCCAACTTTATAACACTGACAAAAAATGGCTTATCTTAGAACATTAAATAGCGGATAGTGTGAGAGAACAATTGAATGAAAGGTCCGTATCACAAGTGAAACATGAAAAACACTACACTGCAAAACAGTCGTATTTTTTGCGTTGGTCATACGAATGCGCGCGGTCTTTGAACGAAAGGTCTGGAACGAGTGGAGCGTCGCGCGCGGGTATCCACGCTTCAGACGCTTTTGGCGCTTCGCGCATTTGCGAGCGAGCCAGCGGAAAAAAACCCGACTGTTTTGCAGTCTATAGAAACACTTTTGAGAGAAACGAAACGTTTAGAATAGAATAGAATACAATAGAATACAAAACTTAAAAGCTTACAAGCATACCCTTCCATTTCCGAAATCAGCTATTTCCTCATACCCCGAGTTCTCTGTTGTATAACATTTATTACGCGTTTTCGCTTATCTTCCACAGTGAAATTATCGAAAACACCAATCGTTTTAACTGAGAAGAGGGACTTCCGAAAACGCTTTCAGAAGTGTAGACGGGTAAAACGAAGACTTCGCCTCGTGTTTCTTTATACTTCTCTTCCTTTATTGAACATTAAATAATTCAATGGTTATAATTTGTGTTCAATTTATTCCAGTGCATTCACATTTTAAAATATATTTAAATCAATTTAAATAGGAAATAGATCTAATCCGTCCTTCTATGAGTTATTTTATCTCGTATAAAACGAAAGTAGTAATTTTTTGTAAATCCCAGGCCAAGTAGTGGCGCAAAACAACGCAAGTTTACTCAAACCTTAGAACGGTATTTTGATGAAGAGAGTAAGTTAACGCTTGCAAGAACAAGCTTGGTCTCATTAAGTCACTTTTTATTACAGTCGAAGCTCTCTGTGCGGACATTCTCGTAAGCGGGCACCTCTACTTACGGCCGCCTTGACAAAATCCATTTGAATTCTCTCTTACGAGAATCATTTCCGTAAGCAACCTCGTTGTTCCAAGGGTCTCTCTTCTTCTCGCCCCAGGATGCGGGAAGAAGAGAGACCCTGGGAACGAGGTTGTCCCGTAAGCGGCCAGCTAAACAGTTTCTGCTTCCCGAGGGTGTCTGCTTTCCGAGGGTGTTTGCTTCCCGAGGGAGTCTGCCTACGGGAGCTTCGAGTGCAACTTAACAATCGGATTTCTGTGCATATTTGTCAACTTTTCAACTGTTGTTTATAACTCGTCCTTCTGTTCACCCTCAATATCTCGTTCAATTTTGTCAGATTCTTCCTCCTCCTCCCTGAACTTATAAGCACCTCCTCTGTCTGAAGGAGCTCCAGCGACAGGACCGTGAGGGGGCTCGGTACGACGAGCTATCTGCTTCAAAGTGTCCTGGGAAAGAGCTTTGATGTCATCACGTGTTACGTAGCCTTTGCCATTTGGGTCCAAGAACTCGCGGTAGATTTGATTGGTGTCTCTCTGTATGGCCGCTTGATCCTCGTCATCAAGCTCGAACATGTCTTCTATCAATTCCTTAAATCGGCTTTCAGTTAAGACAATATCCTCCTGCGAGAGTTAAAGTTTAAGTTATATTGCGAATCTCTGATAATTGTCCTCGTTAGTCAATACGTTGATTCATCAGTTTTGGTCTCATAGACAAAATCTCCGCGAGGGAGATCTAAGGACGAGATAGGTCAGTCAGTCATTCAGTCATTGACTTAGTCAGGCAGGCAGCCAGTTAGGAATCCAGTCAATCAGTCAAGTCAGTCAGTGAGTCTGTGAGTCAGCGAGTCAGTCAGTGAGTCAGTCAGTCAGTCACTCAGTCAGTCAATCAGTCAGTTAGTCAGTCAGTCAGTCAGTCAATCAGTCAGTTAGTCAGTCAGTCAATCAGTCAGTCAGTCAGTCAGTCAATCAGTCAGTTAGTCAATCAGTCAGTCAGTCAGTCAGTCAATCAGTCAGTCAGTCAGTCAGTCAATCAGTGAGTTAGTCAGTCAGTTAGTCAGTCAGTCAGTTAGTCAGGCAGGCAGCCAGTTAGGAATCCAGTCAATCAGTCAAGTCAGTCAGTGAGTCAGTGAGTCAGTGAGTCAATCAGTCAGTCAGTCAGTCAGTCAGTCATTCAGTCAGTCAGTCAGTCAATCAGTCAATCAGTCAGTTAGTCAGTCAGTCAGTCAGTTAGTCAGTCTGTCAGTCAGTCAATCAGTTAGTCAGACAGGCAGCCAGTTAGGAATCCAGTCAGTCAGTCAAGTCAGTCAGTGAGTCAGTGAGTCAGTCAGTCAATCAGTCAGTCAGTGAGTCAGTGAGTCAGTCAGTCATTCAGTCAGTCAGTTAAGCAATCGTTCAGTCGGTCAGTCATGCAGCCACAGTTAGCAATCCAGTCAGCCAGTCAGTCAGTCAGTCAGTCAGTCTGTCCCTCAGCCAATTTATTGGTAGGTGAATACAGAAGCCTCGACTATAGGAGCTTATAGGCTATAGCTTCCGGTACTCACTTTAAATGCAGAAAGCATGGTCTGTCTGAACTTTTCAACATTTTGATAGCCCATGTCGATAGTCTTGTCTCCCTTCTTGTAAGTCCAATGCACTTGAGCTTCGCTAAGGGGCCGATACTTGTACGTCTCGTTCTCGCAGCTGCTGTTATCAAAAGTGTTGTCTAAGGACGCCGTGAACAGCATGGTGGCAGAGATAGTTCGGTTACCTTTGTATGATCTCACTTGGTGTATATAACCTGATGGAAGAATTGAAAAACAATCGTGTCATAACCTGTTACAAGTCAAGTGCTTGGTGCACCACCGTTACAAACTGAGGGTTGAGCTGATAAGCTGAGCTACCATTCTCGACCCCAGAGCCGCCTGGCCCTGTTAGACGCCGGGGCCTGAGCACGCGAACTGGTTCTCGTGCTCAGGCTCCGACGGCTAAGAGGGCGAGGAGACTCTAGTGACGAGAATGGCTGAGCTACTCGATTAGATGTTGATTTATGAACTCTAGAATTTTTCTACATTCCTTAAAAGATGGCCTAGTTATCAATTTCCAAAGAACGACTGGCGTCTGTGATTACATGATTCAGACATTCTTCAATTTATTCGTTTTTTAAACGAGGTTGTGTTAACTGCGCGTGAAGGATAAAGGGGTTTGTTTCTGAAGAAACTTCGATGCTGCTTTAATATGCTAATCACTGGACATGTGAGCGCTGTTATGTTTCCGCTGATGCTTCAGGCCCCGTCCACACGTATACGTTTATGTTCGTAAACGCATATTTTTTAATCTAAAACGCCCCCGTCTACACGAAGCCGGCCATCGTTTACGATTCGTTTTCACCTGTCCACACGTAAACGCTAAAACGATACATAAACGCTTCAAATCTGCATTGAGCATGCGTAGATAAGTCCGTAATATTGGATATCTGCTCTGTTTTCTTTATTTGTGGACTGGGTCAGAATCTGTGACATCAGCGTGTACGAAAATATCCGTTTACGCTGTTCACACGTAAACGGGTAAACGGGTAAACGGCGTTTTCGAAAATATCCGTTTAGGGTCCGTTTTCATCGTTTACGTGTGGACGGGAGGCCTAAACGCATAAATAAATATGCGTTTATGAACGTAAACGTATACGTGTGGACGGAGCCTCAGGCTTACGCTTATGCTTATATCGCAAGTTAAGGCAATCACAATAGAGTATTTTGTTATTGTTACGATTTAACAGCTTCCTGAAGGCAGTGAGGACAAAACTTAAGGGGACTGTCTGAAGATGATTCAACCAGTTTCTTAAAACTGTACTTGAACTATTACCTTATGATCCTTGCTCGTGCAAAATGGCAAGCTTACTTCATGATTTCCAGGGAATTCTCGAAGGGAGGGCACATACTTCCTTTTTCACCTTCTTTGTGTGTGTGTCTGCTGTTTCTGACCTAATCTAATTTATTGCTATTTGCAAATAACTTCTATTTTCGAAGTGAGCCCTCTCGATGAGCGTTGTAACTCTTAGGGCAAACTTCGCCAATAAATATGTTTAAATAAAGTTAAAAATAAAACACACCAGAAGGAATGTAGATGCAGTCTCCTGGTTCTAGAGTACTGTAAGTCCACTCCACTTTTGAAATATCTGGGTACAGATTCAAGTCAACCACATCTGGGTTCGCAATCGAGTAACCTGAACCGAACTGTGGAGGCTGAAAAGAAAAAAAAGTGTGTTCATACTGACCTATTACATAGTAGTACCGTACAGTTCCGAAAGTAGCCCCCCCCCCCCCCTCGCTCTTGTAATTTCTGAACGTAACGGCCCACCCGAAAGTAACGTCCCCCCCCCGAAAGTAACGGTCCAATCGAATATGTATCATAGTGACGTCTCCAAAACACTGAGTAAACGGAAGTGACTCGAACTGGAAAAAAGCTCTCTATATAGTGACTCAAACAGGAACATTTAATTCAAAGTCTCGACTTCAGTGATTTTTGTACAGGAACGATAACTTTCAATTGGAACCGACGGGAATTTTTTTCGCACAAAGCCAAATGTTCAGCTAGAAAGAACTTCATTGTTCTGTTACCGGGTCACATTAGTCATCACCGCTTTCGTCATGGAACCACAAGTCCTCAATGTCACTGGACTGACCAATCGAATAGTTGTCTCGCCTACATGTTAATTTCGTTATCCCGTTTCCCAGACGTTGGCAGGGTGATGCCACATTTGACAAACATTTTTTTCTTCAATTACTAACATATTTTAGCTGCCCGAAAGTAACGGCTACCCCACAGTTGCGGCCCCTTCGGCCTGCTACTTCCGAAAGAAACGGGAGCCCACTACTCCCCGGGCCCGGGGGGGGGGGAACTCCCATATATGAGCTACGTAGGTATGTGCCGCTGTGAAGAGTATGGTTTTCAGGCAGTTTAGTCTGGGATAGGATATAGTTATCAGAGATTTTTGGTCTAGAATAGGGTATCATTTCCGCGAAACTGATCAGTTGCGTGAAGAATTTAGGTTTACTGGCAAATGGCATTTAAAAATCGGTACGGTGGGCAGTACGGCATTTTTACTGACCCCTGTTAACTAATAACTGTGATAGTGAACGAGTTTCTGGAAAATAGCGAGTCTGGAATAGGTCTAGATAGGATAGGGTTTTTCGGTGTTTAGTCAAGTATGGGGGTTGCAAAATGCAGCTTAAATGGTCTTGTATAGGTTAAGGGTCTCAGAGTCCCAGCGGCACACCCCCACCCAAAAATTTGCAGAGTCCCCCCCCCCCCCCCCCCCCCCCGAGGCCACAACTCTACCGTAATTACACCACTATTCTGGAGCACACGAATCTTATTGTCAACAAAAAATGGCAAAACTGCGAGAGTTCTCGCAGCTGGTTAGAGGAAAACATTTGTGTCTAGTTAGCTCTTTATTCCCTCTCACCTGTGTAACATTCAGATATTCGGCAAACTTAGGGTCTACCATCATAAAGTCCTTGCGGCCCGCGATTAGGCAGTGAATATTATGGTCTGCGTCAAAGTGAATCACAGATCGTGTTCCCCCTGAACTCATCCAGAAGTTGAGTTCGTGTAAAAAGTCCTTGAACGTACCACACATTATGCAGGGAAGTACCTGAAGAGGAGACAGTTCCAAATTGAATTACGCAGCCTGTCTTTGAAAATTGGTTTACTAATTTAGAGCAAACACCACTGAACCGATGCGTGTCATGTGAAAACGAACATTGACAGAAGCATGAGGTTGATCCATTTATGCTTATGCTTGGGCTTTAATATGCTAATCACTGGACATGTGAGCGCTGTTATGTTTCCCCTGATGCTTCAGGCCCCGTCCACACGTATACGTTTATGTTCGTAAACGCATAACGCCCCCGTCCACACGAAGCCGGCCATCGTTTACGATTCGTTTTCACCTGTCCACACGTAAACGCTAAAACGATACATAAACGCTTCAAATCTGCATTGAGCATGCGTAGATAAGTCCGTAATATTGGATATCTGCTCTGTTTTCTTTATTTGTGGACTGGGTCAGAATCTGTGACATCAGCGTGTACGAAAATATCCGTTGACGCTGTTCACACGTAAACGGGTAAACGGGTAAACGGCGTTTTCGAAAATATCCGTTTAGGGCCCGTTTTCATCGTTTACGTGTGGACGGGAGGCCTAAACGCATAAAAAAAATATGCGTTTACGAACGTAAACGTATACGTGTGGACGGAGCCTCAGGCTTATGCTTATGCTTATATCGCTAGTTAAGGCAATTACAGGACATTACTATTCTTATGTAAAGAATTAATGAACTTGCACCGAACTATATATTACAGAGATTTTGTCACGGCCGCGAAAAACTTACCGCGGAATGCAAACCAGTTGAACCGCCCTCGTTTTTGTACGGTGCAATACAGAAAGTTATTTTGCGAGGATCCTTTTGCCATTTCGTTCCATTTCCGCATTTTATTACATTATTTGAAAGCACTTCATGTAAGATGACATTGATCACACCGTCATGGCGGACGTTGGCAAACCGTACAAAGGATAAATGAAAGTTTCATTTAATGAAGTGCCTGACTAAATTTTGAGAAAAACGACAATTGTTATAGAAACTGTTGTCGCTTGGAAAGCAATGACACTACTACACATTTCATAAACGTGGTGAAGTGAAAGCAATCGAAGCATGCCTTCCTTGTGACATTTTCATTTCAAAACATACACCCCCCAGCAACAAAAAACAAAACTGAGTCGAGCCTCCTTTAAATCATGTTTTCACGCGCCTTTCTCTTTCAATTCACATTTATATATACATTTAATTATTCAGGGACTGATAGGTATTAAAAACAGGAGATGCGGTTACAAAGTTGAAATTTGTTAAACAAAATTCCTCAAATGATATTGACAAACGCTTGGTCCGTTATTATATACAGTGAAAATTTCGCCGTTAATCAGTGTTGGCGTTGTAAAACTATAGAAATTATTGTATTCTAAAATTTTCAAAGAGAAAGTTAAATTGCAAACTTTCGCATTTTATCTTCAGATATAAGTTAATTATTAAACGGCGAAATTTTTATTTTTATATGTTGTGGTTCAAAGTTTTCTTTCGTTCGAAAATTTTCAAACCGGTTTTATTTTTGTTTTCATTACCATAATCTGATCGAGACAAAGGAAAATAAAAATTTAACTGGTTTGAAAATTTTCAAACCCAAAAAAAAATTTAACCACGACACTGATTATATTCCAATGATGGCAAAATTATATTTTTATAATTTAAATTCAATTTAACCTACAAAGCAATAACAACAATTTGCACCATGGTGCCATAAAAATTTATTACTAAACGTAAATATTGTCAAACAAAGACAGTCACTAACCGGGAGATCTTGTCTCATAGGATCTGGTAACACAGTGACCACATAGAGATTTAACTTTTGGTAGACATCAATAAAATCTCCAAACAACATTCGTGAAGTTATTCCATGTGTTCTGTTCTCCGTTTTAAGCTCTGTTAACACGTCTAAGTCGCCATACATTTCCTTCAAGTATTCGTCCGTCCATATGTTCCGCGCGGGTGAATCAGCGATTGCCTGACGAAACACAAGCGGAAGGTTTTGACTAACATGTGTTTCCCAAAACTCTTGTGGTTTCAGCACTGTGTTGTACTCCACCACCGGGCCGTTCGGTGGCCGTTGTAGGCCAAACATTTGTAGATGTCCAGCTGGGATAGTAGGATCGCTAGATGGAACAAACTTTGGCGGAAATATAACTTCTTCGAGGTAAAGCGGGCCGTCGCTTGTTGTGGCTGATGATACGGGGAAGTGAACGTGGATGCAGACATGCGCCCACAATATAAACAGCAATTTACAGTTTGGAAGAAGAAGCTTTAACATTTCGTCTCGTCGACTCAAGAAGCCAACTTGTTATAAACTAGCGTATAAATGGAACGGCAAACGATTAAAACGGCCAAAAACTCGACTCAACCTGAGACGAGAAAATACACGACACGATCGCCTGAGCGCCAGTTCGTCACGCACGGAACTTACGGTCACTTATGCAAATGACTCCTTTCAAATCCCTATATTAAATGTGTCAAAAATTAATAGATCATATCTTCCTGATTTGCATTTAAAACGACTAACATTCATCACACGCGCCACAATTCCATACAATTCCCGTCATTTTAACAATGGATTCATGACCAATAAAGTAAAGTTATTCAGGCTTTGTAGTGAGACTGAAAGGTGGCCGAAGGTGGCCGAGGGTGGCTGGCGGTGGCCGAGGGTAGCCGAGGGTGACCGAGGGTGGCCGAGGGTAGCCGAGGGTGACCGAGGGTGGCCGAGGGTAGCTATCAAGTATCAAGAAACTCAAACCAAAGTATAATTCAAAATTAAAGTGAAAGTCGATTTCCGAAGTAAAAAGTTAAAATTCGAAACGACAAATTTTATATAAATACCGTAGAGTTCCGAAAGTAGCGGACCCCCGAAAGTAACCCCCCCCCCCCCCCCCCCGAAAGTAACGGCTACCCTAAAGTGGTCTAAAGTAACGGGCTAACTGAATGTAACGGGCTACCTATTTAAAGTAACGGTCCATTCGATACCATAGTGACGTCTCCATGCAGAAGGCATAGCTTAAGGACGTTCGCGCCCAAAATGTTCCCACGTACAGATTTTTTTAAAACTTGCCATGCAGTAAGGTGACGATCAACTATTGCCAAAATGACCAAAAAATGGGGGGTCACCGTGCTCGTTTTCGAGATAAGGCGCATTGAAGACCATGCGTTTTAAGAAGCTTTCGTTATTTAAAGACGATCTTAGCTTACAACTATTAGCAATAAAAGAAGCTACTTTAATGAAATTTAGATCAGGTAAACGTACTCAATTCAACACAACTAAGTCTATCACGTAAACTTTTTGCATCTGATGTCGTTCCTTGAGGTAGAATAGGCCTTGAAAAAGAAAACATATCAGTCTTGCCCTTCCACATTCGAAGAAAACTTTGGTCGCATGAGAGCAGAAAAGGCGAAATATTTGTAACTTCTCAGATTTTTTCTGTTTTTTGTTAAAATGGAGAAAATTAGGAAAGGAAGTGATCTACAGAACGAAAAATGGAGGTCACCGGGCATCCAAGAGAGTAAAATCGCTGCGAAGTTCTCAAAGTGACCATCTATTCGCACCGTCACGTCATTGCGTGACATTTCCGAAAAGACCTGGATCCACAGCTATCCCATGATATTACACGCTCTTTACGTTCCATTCTATAAAGTGGAAAAAAGTTTGCGTTGGGTACGTTCTTGTTGATATTTCATGGGCTTTTAACAACAACACGTTTGCGTGACATGCGCGAAAAAATGCGCAGTAGCAATGGGCGCGAACGTCCTTAAGTGTTTCATCTTACATGAATGCCAAAGAAGACCGAAGAATTAATGAGAAAGAGAGAATTAAAGTGCCGACCGTGCTTATTCCGCGGTTGTGTTTACCATTATATTTTTTTCATCAATTACTCACGTATTTTAGCTGCCCAAGTGTAACGGAAAGTAGCGGCTACCCGAAAGTTGGGGCCCCTTAAGCCCTTCATTCCCAGAGTAAATTATGGAGACATGTAGTGTTTTTCTAACTTTTGAGTCTGCGAACGAAAACTTATGGTGTGACCATTCAAATCAAACCTCTTCAGCAGTACTTTTGCATGGTGCCATTTGTTCTAACTTTTGAGTCTGTTGATGAAATCCTATGGTGTGACCATTCAAATGAAACCTCTTCATCAGTACTTTTGCATGGTACCATTTGTTCTAACTTTTGAGTCTATGGACAAAATCCTATGGTGTGACCGATTCAAATGAAACCTCTTCAGCAGTACTTTTGCATGGTACCATTTGTTCTAACTTTTGAGTCTGTGGACGAAATCCTATGCCGTGACCATTCAAATGAAACCTCTTCAGCAGTACATTTGCATGGTACCATTTGTTCTAACTTTTGGGTCTATGGACAAAATCCTATGGTGTGACCATTTAAATGAAACCTCTTCAGCCGTACTTTTGTATGGTACCATTTGTTCTAACGTTTGAGTCTGTGGATGAAATCCTATGGTGTGACCATTTAAATGAAACCTCTTCAGCAGTACTTTTGCATGGTACCATTAGTTCTAACTTTTGAGTCTATCGATGAAATCCTATGGTGTGACCATTCAAATGAAACCTCTTCAGCAGTACTTTTGCATGGTACCATTTGTTCTAACTTTTGAGTCTGTTGACAAAATCCTATCGTGTAACCATTCAAATGAAACCTCTTCAGCAGTACTTTTGTATGGTACCATTTGTTCTAACTTTTGAGTCTGTTGACAAAATCCTATGGTGTGACCATTCAAATGAAACCTCTTCAGCAGTACTTTTGTATGGTGCCATTTGTTTTACAATATTTTACAAAATGATATTTGGGATTTTTCTTGAAATTTGGATTTTTGGCACTCTTGGGAAGGTTGAGCCTGCTAATTCCGAAAGTAACGGGGAACGGCTACTTTCGAAACTCTACGGTAAAGTCAAGTCGTGCTTCGGACGAAATATTGGATGGAATCAGTAGCTTATATATAATCAGCTCCTGCTAGAATATGAAATATACATTTATTACACGACTAAGACAGTCAGAGAGCCAATAACTAAAATCAGCCAATCAGAATGCTCGATTGCCGGTCCAATATTCCCTAAGTAAGCCCTCGGTCTTTTTGGTACGGACCTCGCTGCGCTTGGTCCGTTCTGTCAAGACTTCGGACCGATATATTCCCAGTACGGCTCTCGCGCTTGGTCAATAAGATATATACTAGGAGTTATCGAAGATAAGTGAAGTGCGTTCAACCTTACCCAGCTTGTATGACAAGGCGCTTTGTTTATTATACATTCTGTAGACTGATCTCCATTGTTTAATGTTTGAACTTGTTTTAAATTTGGTTTCTGACTACATCAGGTATGCAGGGTATGGGCACCGAGCATAAGGGCTCAGTTCATTTGCTTTTTATACGTGACCGCCATGGGCGAGAGCAGAATGGCTCGGTTGATTTGGTTTGGAATGACTCGGTTGATTTGCTTTGTTGTTTCTAGCAATTTCAGCAATTCAAAGCTGTTCGCTCTGTTGTTGCTCGGACGCCGACGTCGAGCTTTCCATATGCTGTTGGAGTAGTAAACACTATCCTGGTAAGGCTTTGACAATTTATAGCGATGAACATTTTAAGAAACATCGAATGAAATTGGAAAAAAATGATTACACTTACCGAAAATCACCACAGCGTTTTACATACCAAGAACAGAAAATCGCCAGTCCCGTTTCAAGTGTCTCAATTCAAGTACCACGCAACGAACCTTTGGAGTAGTAAACAGTATCCTGTTTAGCCTTTGACAATGTATTCGATGTTTCTTAAAAAGTTCATCGCTATAATTCAACCGAGCCATTCTGCTCTCGCCCAGTCAAGTATACAAAGCAAATGAACTGAGCCCTTATGCTCGGTGCCCATATTTGGTCTATTTGCGCCAAATGACCCGATGTAGTCAGAAACCAAATGAACCGAGTAATTATTCAAAATGGCGCAGAAAAGGCACATCCCTCAAAAATGTCGATTCTTCCCGCCTGGCCAGATTAGGATTGCGTTCTCCTTTCAGTCGAACGCAATAATCCCAGTTGTATGTCAGCCTTGCTTGACTAGTTATTTCGTGTTTTGTTTTAACTCAGTTCTCAATTCTTCACAAGACTTCCACTCCGTAAAAAATAAGTTGGGCGATTAAAAAGTTAGGTGCAACCTTAACATGGCACACCAATTGACCAATATGCAACCTTGATATTGGCCAAAAAATAACACCCACAGCAAATCATCACGGATTGATTAAAATTTCAATACCGTAGCTTCGAGTAATTCTCTTATTTCCAGTAAGGGATGAATTGCATGGGATCGAGTCGAGTAAAGAAAACACGCGAGCGCGCTTAAAATCGCCTGCCGCGAAGTGACGCAAAGGGCAGGGGAGAAGAGAAAATGTTTGATTTGCTTGCTGACTATCCATGGCAGAGGTAAGAGACTACTCCGTCGATGTCTATACGAATTGCGCGCCAGTTAAACGGGCTGTGTCATGGTGGTTTTTGTTATTAGGCTCAGACTGTTTGTCCAAAATTGACAGGAGTACCCTCTCCTCCACCCCCCCCCCCCCCCCTCCGCCGGAGACGCGTAAACGTGAGCACGGGGGGTAATGGTGATGCGTACCGCAATTTTCATCAGCGATCAGTGCCTTGTAGAATGAAAAAAGGAATTCAGTTATGTTTTTCCACTGAAAAATTGGCGAAGTTCGATCAAGTCTGACTATTTTTTACACATTTTCACTTGAAGAAATAACACAATTGAAAAGTGTTGCGCAACAGCAAAGGAATTCGACCACAAACAAAACAGTTAGAAGTCCATTACATGACTCGAACTGGGGTTGTCTTTTTAAATTTAGCGAGATACTACGCGCGCTTTGATTGGCTGAAAGCCATTTACCATTGCCCTATGGAAATATAGAAAATTATTTTGAGCGGATATTTTCTAAAAGTAATATAAAACGTGTTTTTAGTGTAAAGTTTTGGTAAGACTGGTGGAGGTTTGATAGAATTCGTTGCCATGGCAACGCGGAACTTCAAGATGGCACCAATTTACTACTACAGCGGGAATTAATTATTTTCGTTTGCCTCGAATTTTTAAAATTCCAAGGACAATAGAAGCAAACGTACATCAGTTCATCATAAAAATAAAGTTACTACAGGAAAATTGCCATTAACTTCGACTTCACAATAATATTTGCGTATTTCTATCTTTATCCCTGATGGCCATACGAACTGTATTTTAAGTTCCGATCTTTCGTTCCAAACGTAGTATTTCGAACGTGTGATCAAGATAAGACCAACTGAATCTGCCTTACTCATCGTGGCTCAAGTTCAATTACTGCGTCTGCTGATAGGAGCCAAGGCACGAAACAGGCTTCGTTTTAGGCAGGCATATGAATTCTATTACAACCTGATCAGGCTTGTTTAAACCCACTAGAAACTTACTTTGGGACTGAGCAAAACACAAAGAAGCAAACGGTGACTTTATAAACGCGACGGAGAGCTTTTATCTGCTGCGTTTTTCATGCTATCACCTGTACAATTCATTAGCAGAGTTAAAGATCTTTGTTTTCTCTCGTTTCAATTGTGTTTTGGTTTTAATTTGCGTTTGTGATAAACTCACGGATCACTTGTTAAAACAACACTTTTTTTTTGCTCGCTGCAAAAATGTTCGAACCCCTCTTGATTGCACGAGCAGCGACCATCAACTGATCAGATAGGAGATCAGTGTATTTTGCGTTTAGCATAAGCGTGTCTTGGCGGATTTTTTCAAGCGTATTCCATACATAGCTGCCCACCACAAGTTTAAGATATCAGTTCTTAATTAAATAGGCTCTCGAATTCAATTCAATTCGGAGACAAGCTGTCTATGATTAAATTCATCAGTGTAATGACATGGGAGGAGGAAGGATAATCTATGATGAAAAGGCGCATAAACAGTGAGTAAGCATACCGAACGATCGGATGGCATATGTGAAGGACCCTCCTAAACGTACACAGAGCACAAGCTCGCAACCAAAAGGAACGCATCGTGGTGGAAAATACATTTGGAAATCGGGAAAAGTATTCTCTATAACATACCTGCATCGGCTTTTTTTCCATTTCTGTATACAGTGTGTCATCGCGGTTCGAGATAAAAGTATTTTTATAAGTCATGAGATCAGAATGATAGTTCTTGGCACATAAAATTCTTTTGTATTCCGACTCTGACCTTTAGTTTCCGCGTTTTAATAGAATTTTGCTGATCAGTTCCTAGGTTTTCAGAACACTATACAACTTATTAGCGGTAAAGTTTCTTTGTGTACTTTTGATCAATTGTAATTAAAAAACAATCCTGTAAAAATTCCATAAGATCTCTGTAAATTAAGAATATAAAGAATTCCGCCCCTATTAAAGAAAATTTGGTGTTGGTCAGTATAGGCTTAAAAATAAATACCACCGAGAAGTTATGTGCTAACTAATTTGTTAACTAATTTGTTACAAAGTGTTAAACGCTTACGAAAATTCCCAAAAAGTTTACATTCGTTAAATGCATTGTAAACTAAGACAACTCAACGGAGCGGAGCAACACAAAACAGGAATTCCAACAGAGTGGATTTCCCAAGTTGACATTGATGGATTGTTTGCTTATAGCGATAATTCTTATCCCCTCTTCTCGAGTTTCTCTACTTTTTATCTTTTGCACATCTTCAAAGATAGCAGTCAAACAGAAATGCTTGGAGGTATTTCGTCCTGTCACATCAGGCATGCAAGATTTATGACCAGTTGTTCCGCACTATTTGACCAACTCTTGAATGCCACAATATTGCGCGCGGGATGAATTCCACTGAACGTATACATCCGAATGATCGTTTAAACAAGCGCTTAATTGCCGCATTTTTGGTCCTCAAGTAAACAGACTTGCATGGTATGGCCAAATGATTGCACATAGCGCCTGACATGCGGCATCTGCGTTAGTTGACTGTAATTGGTTGATAAGGCCTGAACTAGACTATCAATACCATCCCGTATGGAAAACTCGCTACACAAACAATAAAAGAAAACAACTACTTTTTACTCATTTTATAACTTGTTGAAATTTACTCTGTATTTTTATAGAGTCTTATCAAGCCCTAACGACACACGGCTCGAATGAATGCGTGCATCCAGCGTGGAAAACGCAGTGTTTTTTTTATATAAGCCGCGCGCGCAAGCCGAAAACGCAAACAGATCTCCCGTTCTTACACAAGTTGTAGTTTATGATATTCTTTAATAGTGCGTCGCAGTTGTTTAAAAAGGTTTGATCCATCATGATCACCTAACCAGCCGGCGGAGTTTAAAGAATGTAAACTTGTGCGAGCCATCTTTCAACCTTGCTGACGGACGCTTAACAATTTTAAGTTTAAAGCTTACTGCTTATATTAAGCTAACTATTTTCAGAAGAAAACTATTGCCTCAAGCGCGGTTTGTCTTAGGTGCTCGTTTAATAATTTTTTTAACGGGTTAGCACCTCGTGCTGGATTTAAGACAAGTGCACAGCTAAGCAAACTCTTGAGAAGCTCAAGTTTTTAACGAGCGCAAAATACGTAAGCTTGTCTCCGTTTGGGAGTGTAATATATTTTAACTGAATCAATAAAGGAGCTTAAACAAGTATTTGAGTACCAATAGTCGAGGGGACTACTGAAATATCTCTCTTTTTAAGAAAGTCGTTGTCGCCTACAATCCTTTTAATGACACTAATTAAGATAAATTGCTGCCGGAATCAGTTTAACACCAAAAACAAAGAAACGAGTCTCGCTGCATGGCGCCGATCGAATTATCTCGAAATCAGAGCGTACAGCTATTGATCTGGACGAGATAACCAAACTTAGCACGGCTTATTTTCAATAATCAACCCTCGAAAAAGATTGGCTTACGAAGAACAGATGCAAACGTCACTGCGTGTCCATCGCGCAGCACACGAGTATAACGTCTGTTGAGAGGGATTTTAGAATCCACTTCAAAGCCGCTCGTAGGGCGCACGAGAGAATTGTATAGACACCTGAGTGATTGTAAGAGCTCCGTTAAAGTGTTGCGTTTAAATCCGCTTTACACTGTACGTAGTTTTAATCGTTTGTCTAATTGATCAGGGCTGGCCGTTTGTAAACATTAATTGCTCCTATGTGGGTGGTGTTACAGTAGCACTGGAGCCATTGCTGATCGTTTTGTTGAAGCGAGGTTAGAAAGGAATTATTTACATTTTCTGAGGCCTGAGACGAGAGAAGTACATTTCTGAGATTTGTTGAAAGCCGAGTATCGAAGAAGCTCGAGTAACGAACTGAACTGTAGCTCGAATCCACCGCGCCAATCTTTGCTGCGCGATGGAGGAACTAAACAGTGGGACTCAACTATCCTCGAGCAAACAGAGAAAAGAGCCGTGTCTAGAGTCCAAAGGAGAGCGTTTAAAACCTCCGCACTCTTACATCGCACTCATAGCAACTGCAATTTTAAGCTCGCTGGGAAAGAAGCTGACGCTGACGGAAATCAACGAGTATTTGGTTCAACACTACGCTTTCTTCCGAGGTCCGTACCAAGGGTGGAAGAACTCCGTGCGACATAACCTGTCGTTCAACAAGTGCTTTGTGAAGATTCTCCGCGATCCTGCGCGGCCATGGGGCAAGGACAATTACTGGACGGTAAGCTCTCTGCACGATTACCTGTTAGCTGACGGGACGTTCAGAAGAAGACGAAGAAGAAAACCCAAAAGAAAAGATGACAGAGATGAGCTAAGTCACAGTATTACCACAGAGCAGATTGTGCCGCGCAACGACGTGAGAGAGTTCGGAATTCACGATTCGCGAAGGAACATTTTGATGCTGCCCGCTTCTTATGAAACAGTTAGAGCGCGTTCTAGCGTGGTACACACTGCGCGCAATTCTTCAACGCACAAGCCGTTCCACGGATCCTTCTCTATTGAAAGCATTTTAGCGGATGAAAAGACAAGGGCCAAGGAAAGAGCGCGCGCGAGAAGAGGGAGTGAAACATTTCCTGTTACAAGTGTGGTTAATCCAAACATCGGTAAGTTGAATAGCGAGTTGAAATTTCCGGTCTTTGATTTTGAATTTACCATGTACATGAGCACACCAAGTTATTTATGCGGGGTATAAGTGGGACGTGACTAAGCCAAGGGCTTCCATAACCGTTCAGACCGTGCGCGCGATTCCTTACGCTTTTCATCAGTGGGTTCATTAAGCAACATTCCACTGAGTAAATATTATTTAAGCTCGAAATAACGATCCCGATGTAAGGTAAACTTATTCAAATCACAAAGTAGTTTACTTCATTAACGAGGCATCGTTTTTATAATTACTTATTAAATTAGAGTACAGTTTCTCTTAACACCATTATATTAGCGAGGGTCAAAGTCGCGAACAGCTTGGAGAGGGTTTGCGTGCTCGCTCGGCGTAAAGTGAACATTTTTTTCAAAGACTTCCAGCAAAAAAAAAAATAAAGTCAAACAGAGTTTGAACACACTTGACCTTATTTTATAGTCGTTTTCCGCTTATAAACTCGAGTGGAGATCGAGTACTTGTTGCTAATCCCTCGAATTGTCAATGAGACAGTCCAACTATTCATCATAAGAGAGAATCTTTTCGCACGCACTTCTAAAACATAGTCGATCATTCTTGCCTGGTATTGAAAGCCGTCCAGGCCGGTTTTGGTTAATGTTTCACGCACCGTGTTGTATCAATATCCAACGTGCTAAATGTTTTGTTGTATAAGCTAAGAGCTCTTCCCCAATTCAGTGGCACACGCCTTGGTGAAAGGTGCCAAAGAAAGGAATGCGCGTCAGTTTCGATCGATCAAATACTCGGTTCAAAACGCCCAGTAATTCTGGGAATTTGGTTTACATGAATTCATCAAATTTGTTTCTAAGTGTGCTCATGATTAATAACGCTTGACTTAAACATATTTGACATGATTTAGCTGAATTGAATTTGCAAGACTGAATAGAAACTCCAATAACAGTGATTTTCCAGAAATTCCATCAACTGGAACCAAGAACTGATTTTTCAACTAGTCATTTAACTTTGTCTCTTTTGATCTTTTCGATGCTTCCAAGCTAAGTATCCTGTTAGAAAGCTGCAGAACATTTTCGAAGTAAATTCGCAAAAGAGGTCGCACAGAATGTTAAAGGAAACCGCTAAGAATCATCAGCAGACCCCGCGGGTTGTTCAAAAGGTGGATAGCACTGTCCATCGGATAAATCACTATCCAGCGGATAGGCATTAACAAATCCAATTGTGTTATCCACTGGAAAGTGATTTATCCGGTGGATAGCGCTATCCACTTTTGAACAACCGTCGCCAGGACATTTAGTTTTCCCGGCTGCGGCTAAACCATAGATTTGCAAAGAAAATAGAGCCAAAATTTCAGTTGTCGAGAACCAATCTTGGTAGAAGTTTAAATTAATGCACCGAAATGCTCGCTACAAAAAAATGAAACAGTTGTGTAATTAAATGTGTAAATCTAGACTTTCACGTTGGAATACAAGGGTGCGGTGCGAGTAATCAGACCGGTTGTAATGTTTATGCATCGAATGCTAAACATTTAAAACTTAAAATAAACTGAATTCTCTTGAATTGATGACTGAATGCTCGCAGCAGGGTCGCCAAGAGAAAAATGCACGGATGAAATCATTCTTAAAGCTGTGCCAACAATTGTTTGAACATGTCAACAGAGCGAGAGTTTTTGTGCACTGACTCCGCTGCAAGAAGTCAATTTGAATTGAGCAAACGACAGATAATTTGCAGCTTTCAGACGTATTTAGCGAAATGTAATTGGCTTTAAGTGAGAAACGTTCCATTTGCTGCGATAAAACAAGCGAGAGCTAACAAGACTGATTAGGTCTTCGTGCTGTTCGTGTTGTAGGCGACGTTGGCTGCATGCAGAGCCACGGACAGTTTTCAGGGAGGCCCTTGTCTACCACCTAGACATCTTCTATGTGTCATCCTTCACAGTCCACAGGCCACTGAATGATAATTTTGTCCCTCACTGCAATTTTTACATTTATCATGGTTTTGTTGCCTGATATAACCACTGCTCTGCAGTATACGTAATCATTTATGATATGCACTAGAAGACAACTGTAGAAGACAATTCTAAGGAATCAGTTGGTATAGTGCCTAATAGCTCATTTGTACTGATATTTCGCTTGTTTATTAATTTGCTAGTCTCCTGGTAGTTTCTTGAGATTACCAGTCCTGAGAGGAAATTTGAATTCGTGTTAACTGGATGAAACATTCATCACGTCAAGTTTTATTGCTGCAAATCCGCCGAGAAACACTCGAGTCTAAGTGATAACAAAGCATAAAAAAGGCTTTCGTGATACTGAACACGAAGCAGCGGCCATGATTTCCTTTCTAGAAGGCTGTCAGCAGATTATTCTAAGTAGTAGTCGGGCTCATTTTTCTTGATTATAAGTGCAGTTATAAATCAAAATGAATAATAGCTGTCACTCTGACTTCTTTTGAAGAGCATCAAAGGAACAGTAGTGCATAGAAAGAAATACAATGTAACTTGTGGTGTAAATATAAGTGGTTTACTAATAGGATTGTGGTTCACTGCAATACCGCTAAGATGCACAGTAATCCCTCGACTGACAGAATCAAACAGTGAGTCGTGTAATGTGGTTAGTCTAACTGTTTGAGTCTGTGGATGAAATCCTACAGTGTACTGAACCATTCAAATGAAAGCTACTGAGCAGTACTAGTTCCTTTGGTACGGTTTATTATGCTGTACAAGGTTGTTCTTACTTTTGAGTCTGTGGATGATATCCTACTGACCACTCAAATGAAAGCTACTGAGAAGTACTTTCCAGCGGTACTGTTTATTATACTGTACAAGATGGTTCAACCTTTTGAGTCTGTGGATGAAATCCTAAAGTGTGACCATTAAATCAAAGCTATTGAGCCGTACTTTCTTGTGTTACTGTTTATAGCGCACGCGCTGTTTGTTTTTCAGCCATTTTTCACAAGATGAAATTTCATTGCTTTTCATTAATTTTGATCCTGGAAGCCCTTGGTAGAGAGAGTGAACTTGATAAATGCGAGACAAGCCAAATAGAAGCAGTATGCATATTTTGGACATTTGATGCTGTCTCTGTTGGCTCAGCCATCACGAAGAAGCGATGACAAGATCGAGTTGGCGCAGTTTAGTATGCAAGAAAAACGTTACTATTTAAGAGGAGGAAATTAATCTCGCTACTGTCACCAACTTGAACTGACGAAAATTAATCCAATCAGCACTGCTCTAGACTGAAAAGTCTTCCCTGTCTTTTCAAGACTTCGTGTAACAACACGCCACTACTTGTAAGAAGTAGTTCATAACAGAGCTTCGCCGCTTTTCCCTCACTACAATTTGTTAGAGTAAAAATGGGCGGGACGTTTTTTGCATGAAGTAGTGTATATTAAATTTAATTCGCTCTTAGGGCGAATTTGCCGAAATTATATAAGTATACTGTAAATGTTATGTGTTTGCACCTTTTAAGGCTGCGTTTGATACCACAGTACAGGTGTAGGCTTTCAAATGAACTGAACGTCTGAAGGGGTATATATTACACACTACAATATTACGCTCATATTTACATTACAATGCTGCAGTTTTTGTTTAGGCTTTCTCCAGTGATAACAAATATCTTATCTAAATTTCTACCCTTGGAATTCTTCTGACAGAACGTATCACTTAAGGGCTTAACTTTCAAGTTGACTTGATCTAACTATGCGCAAGGCAAACTGGGATGACCTAAACAACTGACTATTTTAGTGTATCGGTATACATCTGTATTTACATTAACTGTTTTTGTTTTTTCTGTTGTTAGGGCCCCTGTCGGCACCAAGAAATCTCGTCCATTGCTGCCACCCTACTCCAGCAGAAGCCTCGCTTCATTACCAGAGACCTGAGCACCTATGTACGCCCGTGAGTCCCAACGCCTTCACTAGCAGCGGCTGTACAGACATGTGGAATACTGCAGCTTGCCACTGCTGCCACCCATGCGCTGCATCCACGCATTTTCATGCGTGTTACTGACAAGAAAACTGAACAAATCAACCATTACTTAACTGACTTGCTTTCAAGGTGTAAAACAAAACACGATATTCGTGTTGTACAGAGATGGCTATAAATTCTTACAATCAACCTGTATCGTTGTAAATCAACTCTGAAAGAAAGACTCGAGCAGTAGAAAGTTTGGCTAGTCCGGTTTGATATATCGTGTTTTCATGATTACAATGACCAGGATCTTTCTCCGAAGCTTGATTTATTATCTTTATAAGGGAAACCAAACCACCAAAGGTGATGAAAGTAAATAAATAAACTAAATAGACAAAATAATGGCTAAAAGAGTCAAAATTCCACAAGAATGGCTGTTTTGATTTCTTGACCACTTGTCACAAATCAAGTTAGATGAACTGTCCACTTCCTTCCCGCCTTGCAATCCTACACTCTATCTCCAATCCACGATTCTGTTTTGCTCTATAGAATCTTTTTATCCAATTAAATTGTATATTTGGTGTTATTTGGCGATATATCATGGAAATAAGGGAAGCGAAATTTTGTTATTTCTGTTATTTGTTGAGTTAGCTTTGACGCGTTTAAAATTTCCACTTATTCGTTTCTCAACAGCAGCAAAAATTGCTCAATGACTTTATTTGAATAGTCACACCTTAGACCTCTACGTATTATAAATTTATAACCTCCTTGTTCAGCATAATAAACAGCACCGAGGAAAGTGCTATTCAACTGCTTTTGTTTGGGGAATGGTCAAACTTTAGATTTCATTCACAGACTCAAATGTTTGAACAATTTTGTACAGCACAATGATAACCAGCACCTCAGGAAAGTACTGCTCATTCTGCATGAGCTTTGCCGGATTTGAATAGACACATTTTAAGATTTCATCCACAGAGCCAACTTAAAGTTATAACCATCTTGTTTGTTTGTTTGTCAACAAACAGCACCGAGGACAGTGCCGTTGTTCAATTGAGTTTGTTTGAATAGTTGCACTTTAGGATTCCATCCACCGATTCAAAAGGTAAAACCACTTTGTACATCATAATGAACAGCACCGAGGAAAATAGCTTTCATTTGAATAGTGACACTTGATGGATTTCATACACAGTCAGACACAAAAGTTAGATTCACCTTGTACCACAAAAAAGTACTGCTCAATAGCTATCATTTGAATGGCCACACTTTAGGATTTTCGAATTAAAAAGCACAAGAAACAGTGCCACAGGAAAAGTATTTCTTAGTAGCCTTCATTTGAATGGTCACCGACACTTAAGATTACATCCACAGACTCAAAAGTAAAAACTATCTTGTACAGCTTAAAAACAGTACCACAGAAAGAACTGCTCAATCGTTTACATGTCTATAAAGAGCAACCTAATCACGGCATGACAAACAGAACCACAGAGGAAAGTACTGCTCAAGGAAGGCTTTCATTTGAATGGTTACATTTCATTCTAATTATAATAATTGTTTATTTTAACAAAGTAAGTATATACGAATTATAGATGCATCAAGTCAGTTGATTTTCTATTGTTTCCGCAGTTACTGTTAGTGTTTTTAACTAGAGTTAATTTTATTGTTTATAGTTTCATGCACGCAGCCACTCTACACACCTCTAACTGGTTGGGTGCTGATTTAGGGTTTCGACCCTTAAAAGTCTTAAGGTTCAAGCCACAATAAAGTAGTCCATAAATCAAAGAAAAATCGAAATTGAATCATGCAGAACTCTCAGAAATCATTTTTGTTCCAATAGCATAATTAAAGTAATAAAAATAAAAGGTTATAACTGAGTCATGGTGTGGAATTATTCCGCTTACGAGGAACGTAGTCCTCCCGATTACTTCTCACTTCCAATAAGCTAGGTGAACGAAGGTTCTGGCTTGAGATTTTATCTACAACATAAATGCCTGTATATTTTGTAAATTTTCAATTTGAAATTCTTTTGGGGGGGCTCATTAATCGTTTGTGACACGATAACAAATATTTCAAATCCAACAAATTCATTGCGTGTATCACAAGAAAGAATTCTTTCTTGAAAATGCAAGGTATGCCATCAGCGATAAGACCTTCGTCTGTTGCACGCTATACATGTAGACGCCAATCCGGTTATAGTAGTTTAAATATTTCATAAAGTTTTTTTTTAAGTCTTGAGCAATTTTAATAGTGGCAAAACCGGAATTATTCTACCAGAAGATGGTTGCTGAATAAAGCCCTCTAGAAAAAAAATTCAGGACGTTCACCTAGCTTTTCAAAACTGTCTATCATAGTGAAGACGATTTCCCTCAGAATAGGACTCTAAAAACGATTACATATTAGCTCGTCAGGGCCTCACTAGTTCTATAATAACGTCCTGTACATTTTCTGTTACCAGTTTCACAAAGATAAGAGGGGTGTTTTTGGGAGGGGGTTGTTGTTTTTGGGAGGTAGTGAAATGAGATTTACACCGAGTGCCTTGTTGATTTTATAAACAAGAAACAAAAACAAAACAATACCAAGTTCAAAGGGTATTATAAGGTTGGATATGAAATGTTAGTCAGTCTGTACCAAGTAATCCGTTTGGTACCGAAAAACAAACAACAGCAAATTGATTAATAGCTGATGAAATTTAGTACTTTTTCTCTTCTGATATTAATCAGTAAATCAAGGCAAGGCAATGAAAGCATTTCAACTTGGACAATCTGAAAATCTTAATTAAGAGTCCTCTCTTGTAGTGCTTTCGGAAGAATTTAAAAGAGCCATGTTTTGGGGAGAAAAACCCAATAAGTCGTTGTATATAACTTTAAGAGGATTATCGACCACTTACTTTATCAATATCTGTACTAAGACATATTGAAAAACACCTTCAACAAACATGTTATAAGGTTTGATTGTGTGTTTGGGCCATCAGATGTTCACCTTACGAGATCAGATGCGACTCTGCCAACTAGAATCCAACACGAAATGCAGTACAGCTTTATCAACTCCCCCCCCCCAGGGGGAGGGGGGGAGAAGTACTCTGTACATTTTCGAATGGTGATGTGCAGCTAGGACTCTGAATCTCTTATCATATACCAGACTATGTTCACACGGGGGGGGGGGGGGGGGGGGAAAGGGGGTACTCTGTACATCATTGGCTGGTAGTGTGCCGCTGCGACTCTGAATCCCTTACCATATACCAGACTATGTTCAGCTACATTTTGCAGACTTATTCTAGACTAGATACCAAAAATCCTCACTCGCTTTTTTCAGAAACCCTTTCTTTATACCACTGACCAGTTTCCTGGAAAATGATATTATATTTTACACCAAAACACTTTGATTTCTATGCTATATCCCAGATAAACTGTTGGAGAACCATATCCTCCACAGTGGCACTACCGTGTATAAATAAAGTTATCTATCTATCTATCTATCTATACCCATATAGCTTATATAGGAAAGTGACTCCCTCCCCCCTCCCCCCCCTCCCCCCCACCTCCCCCGCCTGGGTATCAAACATAGCCAACCGGTATAGCTCTGTTGACCCTTTCACTTCCAAGAGTTGAAAACATCACGATTCCACAAAAAATCACAATTAAAATAAAAACGGTATCACAGAAAGTAAGTGTTAAGTATTCAAACTGAGTTTAACGTACTCAGTAATGTCGGCGCACTTGTTACAAAAATGTATAATTAATTTTATAGTAGTTGCAGTCGTATGTTTTTGTAAGTTTCTATTTTAATACCCAGAGTGTTTTGGAGGCAGGCGTTGCTGAGTATTTATATACCAGATATCTTTATAACGGAATCGCACAAAGATACGAGATATTTGCCTGAAGTATCAAAGATAAAACAGCGACAAAAGCCATTGTTTTACCATTTTGTTTCATCACACTTTTTAACACTGCAGTCAGTATAAGCTGAGAAGAGCTACGGTGTACAATTATAATTTACTCTTAATATCCTTCATTGACAAAGTGAGGCAATTTTGTCTCCTGGGATAACATGAAGCCAAATGAAGGACAAGAAAAAAATCGACGTATTGGTATTAAAACAACAAACGCACGTATTTTTGGGGCCTTTAATCCATTGAAGTGGGAGAGTTAACACCTTGTCATCCTCCGTTATGGGAAAAGTCATGCCTTATAAGAATGAAAAACCTTTAAAATCACATTTTCCTTGAGTAAATTATAATACATGTAGGAAT